>ML793352.1:562443-588852 GCA_009831015.1 Picea engelmannii | reverse complement strand
ATTCACAAGTTCTTCAACTCTTAAAAAATACTTGCTAACTATTTCATCTTCATTCATCTTTAGTTGTTCAAACTTCAACCTAAATGTTTGAAGTTTGGCATCTTTTACTTTCTCATTTCCTTCATAGCTACTAATAAGTTTATGCCACATTTATTTGTCAGTTTGAAGATGCATCACCTTTACAAACTCGGCTTCTACAAGTCCATTCAAGATAGTATTCATTCCCTTAGCATTAAATCTAAATTCTAACTTATCATCCTTGGAAGCTAGCACAACAGGATTTATATATCCAGTCTCTACTACATCCAAAACATCAACACCTAAGGCCATTAGGTATGTTCTCATTCTAACCTTCCAAAAGGTAAAATTTGTTCCATCAAACAGAGGAGGCTTACTGGTCGAATTCCCTTCATGAATTATCATGTTTAATCTTACAGATCTACCTTTAAATAAAAGGAACCCGCTCTGATACCAATTGTTGAAATTACTAAGACAACTGAGAGGGGGGGTGAATCAATTGTTACTGTGCTTAAATTTTTTTAATTCAATTAAACTATTTTTTAATATTTCTCCAAGTGACCATCAATATTATACTACATATGGACAACAAAAATAATGAGCATCACTCACACATAAAATATGCACAGTCACTGCGTGTTTATTTTATACACAACAACTTTTGTTACACCTCGAATCATCTTGGGAAAAAACGCCTCAACAACTAAATCGCCAACCGTCCAAGAACCATGATTCGGTTCTGCTAACTGAATCGTAACTGATCGATTACCTGTGAGGTGAAATAGTAACCCTTCGATCAAGTTTCCAATTAACCAACAACGTTGGATTAAATCCACAGGATTTCGCATTTGTCTCATATGCCCACTAGCTGTGACTGAGCGCTAAACAGAATTTGAATTTTGTGAATTCGCATCTTGGCATTCCTGGGATGAAGGGTCTTGACACTCCAAGTCATGATCGCCGAGACTCCAAGATGGAGCTTAGCACCACTAGCTTCTTCCCCTCACGTGACCACCGGTGGTGACCACAGGTTGCGCCAAAAGGCACTTCGTATTTCGCGAACTTATGAACTTTATCAAGCCTGATCAATGGTCGAGATCTCCAATGATCCGACGGTCCAGATCTCATCGTGATCTCGCGTATCACGATTCCTGTGATGAAGGTTCTCGATACTCCAACTCACGATCGCTGAGACTCTGAGATGGAGCTTAACACCACTAGCTTCTTCTTCCATCTTTCGTAGATGTAACCACTGGCTGTGACCATAGCCTTATTCGAAAACGCATTTCGCACTTTTGCATCTCGGGTATTCTGTGATGAGTCCTCTCGACTCTCCATGTTACGAACTTCGAAATAGAGCTTGACTTCTCTAGCTCTGCTCTCCATCTCTCGACAATGTGACCACGAGATATGCCCACTTTCCAATCAAACGAGCACTTCGCTCCTTTGAATTTCCAGTCAGCGAAACGATGATCTTTCGCCATGTTTCCTATGGAACCAATGGTCCAGATATTATCGCGATTTCACCACGTGTCCTTCTTGAATCAACGGTCAAGATCTTATCGTGATTTTGCGACTTCACGGGCCTTCGTCATGCCTGATCAACGATCCAAGATCTTGATGATTTGATGGTCCAGATCTTTTCATGATCTCGCATATCGCGAGTTCCCACATCATGCTCCATTGACTCCCCCAATGTGAAAGTCAGTGAAATTTCAATCGCTTTCCACGTGTCCTATGACTCCAACAGTCAGGATTTTTATCGAGATTTATCATATTGCGAGTTTGAACCTCTTTCCTTTGGATTTCCTGATCTGCGAAATTCCGAAACGAAACCTTTGTCATGCTTTGACTGTTTTCCTCCTTCCGAGCTTACACTGTTGATCTTGCCATTATCGCTATGCTACTGATCGTGCTGATCTTCGCCATCTGATCGTGCTGATCTTCACCATCAATGACAAACACGCATACTCTGCCTCTTTTTAAAAACATGCCAACAATATCTTCCAAGTGGATATACAAAATAAAACATGCAGCAGACAAAAGCATTGAAAAACATGAGGAAAGATTTGTGGCTTGTGGATTTTCTCAAAAGGAAAGTATTGACTATGAAGAAACATTTTCTCTTGTATCCAGGTACACTTGTATCAGAACCATCATAGCTCTTGTAGCCAAAATGAAGTGGAAGTTACACCAGATGTATGTGAAAATAATTTTCTTAAATGGTGTTATTGAATAAGAAGTGTATATAGAACAACCACAAGGGTTTAAGTTGAATATAGAAAGACTCATGTCTGGAGGTTGAATAAATCTCCTAGAGATTATTATGGCAGAATTGGTAGATTCCTGACAAGCTTGGGCTTTACGAAGAGTAAAGATGATCCTAACCTATACTTCAAGGCTATGAATGATGAACCAATTATATTGCTACTATATGTGGATGATTTATTCTTGACAGGAGAAGAAAATCTCATCACAGATTACAAGAAGAAGCTCATTGCATAGTTTGAAATGAAATACCTAGGCCTGATGCATTATTTATTAGGTCTTGAAGTTTGGTAGAGCCTAGAGAAGATCTTCCTTAACCAAGGGAAGTATTGTTAAATTTAGAGATGCTATTAAGTTCTTTTCAATTTACTAGAAAATAATAGCATAAGTAGGATCACTGAGACAAACACAATCACAAGGTACACAACATTTTATCCTTGGAAACCTTCACGGGGGATAAAATCCAACAAAAAATTCCTCAATATAGATTTCCAATACAATGGCAAGCTAAAATACCAAACACTAGAGAGTCTCCAAGACTAAGCAATGCGCCTCTCTCTTCTCCTTATTGTAACTGCAACTTCCTTCAAACCCTTGGACTGGATGAATGACTTGAGTGAGTGAGTGAATGAGGCTCTAGCCTCTCTTACTTATACTAGCTGAGGAGCACTAGGGTTGTGTCTTTTCATCAAGTAGGCCTGACTTCTTCAACTAGTGGCTACAACCACTTTAATTAGGCCTAGGGGACGATTTCTCAATTAACATAATGTAAACATGGTTTTACCAATCCACAATAGGGTATTTGGTCATACATAAGTCCCAACATAATCAATCCATAAAAGGGGATTGATCTATTTAATAACAACTCAATTATAATTAGAATATACTTCGCAGTTACAATATTTCAACACTCCCCCTTAACAAGAAGGGTATTCTAAAACATCATCAGGAGAGAGAGAGGGAAGCAACATCATCAACATCTGGATCATTGACTGGCATATCTATAAATCATCGGAAGTTTTTCTCATCATCAATAACATCATCTTTCACAGCATGAAGCTAGAGTAGCATCATCATCATATACATCAACATCAATTAACATAATGCTAAGGAAACAACATCAACACCATGATTAATAGCATGAGGTCAGTATAACATCATCAACAACAATACACGACTAAAACAACGTCATCAACAACAACATGAGGCTGGAACGACAACATCAACATCAACATGAGACTAGAGAAACAACATCATCAACACGAGGCTGAGATAACATCATCATCATATAACAACATAATGAGGCAGGTGTAACAACAACATTTTTTGGTACTCTGACAGACCCTAGGGATCTGCCCATGAATCATAATATTCCCCAGGATATAAAATCCTGATGGAGCTACCACGTGGTACTCTGACAGATCGTCCTTACTAGACCTTTGGGATCTTCCCAAGAATAAAAAAGATTCCCTAGGATTATAAAAATCCTAACAAAGCTACCATTATTGACCACAACTAGCATATACATGCACATGTACTTTGGCAGACTGTCCTTACTAGACCTTCAAGATCTGCCCAAGGATGATCAATCCCCTATGATATAGAATCCTAACTAAGCTACCCATTGTTGGTCAGGATACCATAGTATCACCAACATCACTCCTCCTTTCGAGGGAGGTCCTTTCGGACTATACCGAGATTTTCTCAAAAGTATTCAAACTTTACATGAGATAGAGGCTTAGTCAACACATCTGCAACATGCTCATCTATGCCAACATATTAGAGCTTTGCAACTCCTCTTTGCACTATATCACGAATGAAGTGATACCATATTTCTATGTGTTTCGACTTATCATGGAACACAAGGTTTTCTGTCATCTTTATGCAAATCTGGTTATCACATAGAATCATGGTGGCTTCCATCTCCATATCGAATAGACCTGTCAACAACTTCCGAAGCCATATGAACTCACAATTGGCGGAACATGCTGCAATGTATTCTGCTTCTATCATGCTAGGATAAATACTAACTTTCTTCACGCTCTTCCATGAAGTCATGGTTGACCCCAGACTGAAACAACATCCTGAAGTTCTTTTTTCTATCAGAGACACTTCCAACCCAATATGAATCAGTATAACCTATCATTCCGAAGTCAGGATCTCTAGTATAACAAAGAACAAAGTCCAATGTACCCTTAATGTATCTCATCACATGTTTTGTAGAAACAAGGTGAACACGTATGGACTCTACCAGATACTGACTCAAGGTGTTCACACCAAAACATATATCTGGCTTGGTATTCTTCAGATACATCAAAGATCCAATGATCCGTCTGTACAATGTAGCATCAACCAATTATGACAAAGTATCAACCACGAGATTCAATTTTGTTTCCATGGGTGTGTTCATTGATTTACATCCCAACATATCAAACCTCTTTAGTATTTCAACTGCATACTTCCCTTGGTTAAGGAAGATCTTCTCTAGGCTCTGCCAAGCTTCAAGACCTAATAAATAGTGCATCAGGCCTAGGTATTTGATCTCAAATTTTGTAGTGAGCTTCTTCTTACAATCAGTGATGAGATTTTCTTCTCCAGTTAAGAATAAGTTATCCACATACAACAATAATATAACTGGCTCATCATTCATAAACTTGAAGAAAATGTTAGAATCAACTTTACTTTTGGTAAAACCCAAGTTCATTAGGAAACTGTCAATTCTGCCATACCAAGCTCTAAGAGCTTACGTCAACCCGTACAGATCCTTCTTCAACCTACATACATGAGTCTTTCTATATTCAACTTTAAACCCTTGAGGTTGTTCTATATACACTTGTTCTTCAATAACACCATTTAAAAAGGTCGTTTTCACATCCATCATGTGTAACTTCCACTTCATCTTGGCTGTAATAGATATGATGGTTCTGATAGAAGTGTATCTGGCTACAGGAGCAAATGTCTCTTCATAATCAATTCCTTCCTTTTGAGAAAATCCACGAGCTACAAACCTTGCTTTATGTTTTTCAATACTTCCATCTGCAACATGTTTTATCTTGTATAACCATTTGGAAGATACCACATCTTTGTTCTTCGGTTTGGAAACTATTTCCCATACATCATTCTTTATAATGGATTCGTATTCTTCTTTCATGGCATGTGCCCATTCTTTCTTTTGAATGGATTCTTCAAAGCAAGTAGGCTCCTTTTCTATGAGATCACACATCAAATCCATATAACTGGAGAATGGCTTAGGTTTCTTGATTTGTCTCATGCTTCCTTCTTGGGAACCATACTTCTCTCCATCTTGAATAAGTTCCCTTGACCAAACTGGATTTTTCTTCTGAGAGATCATCATTTGGGGAGGTTCTTGAGATTCTATTGTTAGGACCCATAAATGTCCCTTTTTCACTACATCTTTTGCCCATTCAACCTTCTCATTCCTAAGCTAAATGACTATTATAATGAGTACTAAGACCCTTTTTCCCAAGGTATGAACTATTCATCTTGCTTTTATATTTTCACTTACTTAGCATGTTTGATTGGTAATGTTCACATATTTTACCCATGAAATGATTTAACTAATGATAAAAATTCTTAGAACAACCTACTTAGAGAAACTCGCTGCTGTTACATCTATGCGCCAATCTTGGAAGCTGTTACATGACTACTGCAATGGATGCCACCAATCCTGGAAGCTGTTACAGGACTACTACAACAGAAGCCCGTCAATCCGGGAAGTTGTTACAACAGACGCCACCAGTCCTGTTGTTATACAATTGCTACAACACCTGCTGATTAGATATGCTGGCTCACGATGTTGATCAAGGAGAGGTCTATATTTTGTATTAATGATATCAAACAAATAGCTTGAGAATCAGGGATTCTCAAGATTGTTCTGTTTATGTTCTACTAAATGACTCTGACTTTAAATAGCAAAGATTTTGTAATGGAGAAAAAGCTTTTTTACTAGAGAAAGAAAAGTAACCCTTATTGTACACAAACATTTTTGGCAATTGAATTAAAGAGTGGATTGAATTCCTTTAGCAGACTGTAACCTATTTCTTTGAATGGATTCAATGAGAACGAAAGGGCCCACCTTCCTCACCGATTCCCCTCCGTTTTGAATTCTAGATTAGTTGTTTTAAATGCGAACGATTTAACTGTTAGAAATTTCTAGAATACAACTGCTATTACAGTTTAGTTCCTTCTTGTTAGATGCGCATAAACTTGTCTCATGAGAATTAGAAGTTGATTGTTGAACATTGCTGGAGAACTGATTTCCCTTTTTTTGCATTAGGTTAAAATCTTGTTTCCGAGAAATAAAAGTGTGAAGTACCTTGTTGCAATAAGTAGATTTCCTTTCTGCAAATAGTATAGAACTTCTTCCTGCAAAAGTAAATTAGAAAGTTAGATTAGAGTAGGCAATCCAGGGTTCTTATACATTCATCAGTTTAGATTGCAATTATGATTTCAAATCTGTAGAACTCCAGCTGTATCAGCACAACCGTGTTAGTGATAATGTTTTTTTTAAAAAAAAACTTCCCTACTACAATTAGATTAGAGATGCTTTCATAATCTAGCATAGACTGTGCACAATTATCTTGAAATAATAGACTTCCATGGGTTGACAATTTATATTGAACACTTTGATTTTTTATTCAATTAGACAATTAAAGTGCCCAACATTTTAGTGCCGTTGTCGGGGAAAGATAATTATAGATTTTGGTAAGCACATTAGTTTTCTTTCTTAGGAATGAATAGTCTGCATGTATCACGAAACGTGAGAATGAATCCCCCAAAATACTAACCTTACAGGTACCAGAGGATGTGGAGGAAGAAATCCTAACATACTGGGAAGACAAACCATTGTTGATGAGATTATAGCCAGAGTAGATTCTTCTTCAGGATCCATTTTTTGCCCTGCAAATCCTCCAAGAAGACGTGATCCACAGTCAACAGAAATACCCCTTCTTGAAACATCGTTCTCATCAAGGGCTGAAGCTTAAGTCGAAGCTGAAGATTTTTCACCAACAAATCAACAAGCAACACTGGAGAACATTGAAGATCAAGGAAGTATAGCCTGGAATAGGGAAAATCTAGAAGAAGCTGTTTATCAAATCAACGGTCGGATAGTCACTAAAGAAGAGTGGGACGATGTTCGTATTGAGTGGAGGGAAAGAGAACATATGGAGAATCAAGGGGATAATGAAGAAGAGCTCCACCAAGAGAATCCACAGAACAACGAGGATCAGGTAAACAATGAAAATACTATCTCTACCCTGGTTTTTCCTATTTCTGATGTTCCCACACGAGGGATGGCTCCTATGAAAAACATACCTCTCTCAGCTCTCCCAAATTTTCATGGATTATCTACTAAAGAGCTGGACGAGTTTCTGTTTGAATTTGACATTTTGTGTAGAAGCTATGACTACACTACCAATGCGCATAAGCTTAAACTGTTTCCAACTACATTAAAGGGTAATGCGTTAAGATGGTTCATGAGCCTTGGAGGAGAAAACATTTCAACATGGGTACAAATGAGGCAACTTTTCCTGAACAAATACCAAGACTACTGTCGAACAAGGGAACAAAGAGAGGAACTATTCAAGATGTCACAGAAGGAGGATGAGACCCTTGAAGACTTTGTGGAGAAACTCCAATATAATCTACAAAGGTCTGGACATCCAGATGTGAGTAAGGACATTCTGAAAACCATTTTACTAAAAGGAGTTAGAGAAGATTGTTTAGATATGATGAATATGCTTGGCAAGGGAGATATATTTAAGGAATCCTACGAGGACATTGTAGATCTCTGCAAAATATTTTCTCGAGGATCTACAAGGAATAAGTCAACTACCAAGGATACCACTTTTTCAAGGGTACATAAATCATCCAATGGAGGAGAAACAAGAGCAGAAATAGGTAATCTGTTAGAAAATTTCAAAACAGAGATGATTAACTCTTTTGCCTCACAAATGGATACTTTGTAGGTCAAACAGAAACAAGCAAAATCAGAGCAAGCATTGTGCATTTTCTGTCCGAATTGCAGAAAGAAACATCCACCAAGGGAGTGCCCACTGAACAGTGTTCAGGTATGCCTTATTTGTGAATTAGACCATGCCATTGACCAATGTCCCTCTCTACCAGGTGTAAAAGCATCAATGAAGGCAACTAATGAGGAAGCATAGGCTGTCTATCTAATAACACAAAGAATACAGTGGCAGCCAAGAGGTCAAGGTATGAACTCTCAATTCTCTCCTCCGACATTTAATTATTGGAACAATCAGCTACCATATGTCTAGACGAATGCCCACCCTCCAAATAAAATTCCACCCTCTTATCTGGATCCTAATGCATGGTCACCTATGCCCCAACAACAAAATCACCATGGGAAATGGAACCCATATGGGAGAGGCCCTCAACAACAACTCAGTTATCAAAGCCATCACCAACTGAACCCCTATCAACAACAATTCCAACCCCCATACTAGTAGCAACAACTACAATTGCCTCCCAATGCCTCACCAAACAATCCTCCCTTACGACCTCAGATGCCTGTGCAACCTAACCCAAACCCAAATAATAAGGCCATTCAGAACATAGACATACATAATGTGCCAGCCTTATCTATTACTCCTATGCCTTGTGATGAAATAAAATTAAGATCATGGAGAATAGTTGAGCCAATAATTGAAGATCCTCCATCTTTAGAATCAGATAAGGAATTAGGGGAGAGACCATCTGCTGATACAGAATAAATTGACCAACCCATTATAGAATCAACAGACCCACCATTCCCTGAAAGACTGAAAATTACCAAGCCTGTGGAATTACCATCTTTAAATCTCCTAGGAGAATTGCAAAATATGCACGTTAATATTCCACTACTGCAAGTGATAAGGGATGCCCCTATTTATGCCAAAACTGTGAGGGACCTCTGTATCAGAAAACCTGGATGAAAACCTAAAGATCCCCTCACAGTGCATGTAGTGGGGGATTTGTCTGAGCTGATGTTAGGAAAAAATCCACCTATTAAATATGGCGACCCAGGAAACCCTACAGTCACTGTTAAAATTGGACATACATCTATTCCACATGTACTAGTTGACTTAGGGGTAGCAATTAACATCATGCCAATAGAAACTATGCAGTTGCTGCAACTCAGAACACAAATCCGACCTACTCCTATTGTTCTAGAATTAGCTGATCGCTCTACCATCAGACTAGAAGGAGTAATCGATGATTTAGTCATTTCAGTGGACTCATGGGAGTATCCTGTTGATTTTGTCGTTTTTCAACCCAAATCCCATATGGGAGGCCATCCTCTAATTCTAGGATGACCATGGTTAGCTACAACTGATGCTTTCATTGGTTGCAGATCTGGTTCCATGACCATCTCTGATGGTTATGACATAAAAAAACTTACCTTGTATCCTCATGCTACACCTAGTGCAGAACCTCGAATGTCTCTATGGATGGACACTGAGGATGGAAGTGCTTTGCCTGTGCTAACTATAGGAAAGGCCCTGAGTTTCAAAGAAGAGACGGAGGATGAGTTAATCAACTGCTTTATTTGTGACCCCTCTGTTGTTACATAGAAAACGCACAACCGATTGATCAGAGTCTTTGACCCTATTGCCCGGGAATAAATGAACTCAGAAATGTTCTCAGAAACTGCTGACAATCAAATTGATTCAGCTGTAACAACAACCGCTTTAACAACAAACACTGTAATAGCAGATGATGAAAAAACAACAACTGAATTATTTCCTAGAGTCAGTTCTAAGAGTGTCGCTATGGAAGTCGAACCTGGAAAAACCTTGAACATCAATCCCGATCTCTCCATTGTTGAAACTCACCGATTGATGAAATTACTGACTGTACATAAAGAAGCATTTGCCTGGGATTACATGGATATGAAAGGCATTCCCTCTGAACTATGCACCCACCATATATACATCAAATAAGAATGCTGACCCATTTTCCAACCGCAAAGGAGGATGAACCCAAACCTTAAAGAAATTGTTAAGGAAGAACTTCAGAAACTTCTCAATGCTGGATTTGAAGCTCTACTCAGTAAATATCATGTTTTACATAGAATAACTTCTCTATACCATCCACAAGGCAATGGCCAGGTGGAAAGCACCAAAAAATTTATCGAAGCCATTCTTACTAAAACAGTGAGAGAAAATCGTAGGGATTGGTCTGACAGATTGCATGAAGCTCTATGGGCTTACCGAACTACTTGGAGGAGCACAACTGGTTTTTCTCCTTACGAGCTGGTATATGGAAAAAGTCCTGTTTTCCCCATTGAATTTGAAATCAAAACCTTAAGAACTGCATCAACAGTCAACCTCAACTTGACTATGGCATAGAAAGCCAGACTGCAACAACTCAATGAGATTGATGAAAAAAGTTTGGACGCCATCCATCAAACCAAAGTGATTCAACAACAAAGAACAAAATGGCATGACCGAATCATCAAGAAGAAATTATTCCAGAAAGGATATTGGGCTCTGTTGTATGATTCACGCTTTAAGGAATTTCAAGGTAAGCTGTGTACACAATGGCTAGGGCCTTATGAGGTAGACACCGTTTTTCCCAATGGGACAGTCCGGTTGATTACTATTGATGGATCCAATACACAGTTACATGCAAATGGTCATCGCTTGCGTCTGTATCAACGTCCACTATCCAAGGTAGAATTCAAAACTAGATGTACAGTTGATACAGGTTATCAATTCTTAAACGGAAAAGAGCTTGCTCCTTCCCCTTCTGAACTTTAGGACTTCTTTTTCTCAGACCTTGTATATAAATAACCTCAACAAAATTTGCATTTCTCCATTTTTAGTTGAAATTTCTCTATTTTTCTTTACTATGCTAATAAAGCTTTGAAATCTATCAGGCGGTTATGTGTGTGCAGGTGGATTGATGAACAACAAGGTTGAGTAGCGTAAAACGAGTCAAACGATTAGTTCATGGAAGTTGAAAAACTTCCCAGAAACTAAGTAATGTGGCGTTCAACCAATTTCTATACTGTTACACCCCTTTTTTTTCCGCTAAATTGGCCGATTTCCATGCTGTTACACCTTCTTCCGATAAATTGGCCGATTTCCATGCCGTTACACCCCTTTTCTGCTAAATTGGTCGATTTCCATGCTGTTACACCTTATTCCGATAAATTGGCCGATTTCCATGCTGTTACACCTACCTCCGCCATTTTTGCCGAAGACCCTGCTGATACACTAATTGCTGTTATTCTTTCTTGCCATTTCACTCTTTCTTTTTCGCATTTTTTCCGATGCTGTTGCTCCAACCCTCTAATCTTTCCATGCCACAACACCACTGATTAGACAATACTGATGCTCTCTATCTGAAAGTGCTACTTCATAATGACTTGACTTCACATTCGACGATTTCCAGTTGGCTAACTATAGTAAGGACTCTGTCTCTGCTCTAGTTGTCATTTCTCTCACGATCCTTCATCATGTCAGTTATTCCGTGCAACTCAGATGGCGGTTGGATTGTGTAGTTACTCCGATAGGTCGTTATGTGCGGTAAGATATGAGGTACATGATTAATCCTACGTGTTAAAGTAATGAAGATATAAAAGCACAGTTTCCTATTTACTAACCGATTGTCATAAATTGATGCATTTGGAGCCAATCCGCTTAGTTGGGGGGGGGGGGGAAACGTAAATCTAGCTGTCCATACCAAATTTTATACACACCTCCACCACCTTTCCACCCACACTTCTTTTTACTGAGACACTGTATTCTTTCTACAAACCACGTTCGAGCTTGTTGTGTCTCTGATTTAGGTGATAGTTTCTCCTCCTACGTGCTTGTTAGACTCTCAAGCAACATCATGGGAGGATCAGCTGTGAGATATGAACCCACAACTCTAGACAATTTGCTGCTACATCCAAAGGCCTACCAAATATTTCTCCAGGCCGACTGGATATCGTATTTTAAAAAGTTGAAGGGGTTTAATGAGGACGAGGTATTGGAGTTTAGTCAAAATATTACCAAAGGGTATTCAATGGTGAATGGGGTAAGGATTCCAGTGTTAGAAGAAAGCATTGTTTCTGTAACAGGGTTGCCAAGAACAGGAGGCCAATGGTTTCACAAAAAAACACATCTTCTGGATGCACATAAGGGTTTCCTCATCACCACTAAGCAAGTTCATACCAAAGGCAGAGGTGTAGATGTCAATTCCTTACCAGAGCCATGGGGGAAAGTCACATAATTTCTTAAAAGGTACATTACCTGCGAAGGCTGATACCAAGTTGTTTATTTTTCTAATTTCATCTTATTATCACATCTGCGACATCAAAAATTCATAAATATTCCTTATTTTCTCCTCCATTCATTACATAACATGGCTCAGTTTGTAAAAAAATCCAAGAACCCCAAGAACTACATTTCTAATCACAGACTCATCAGCCTATTAATTTGCAGAGGTATGGGCATTTCCAATAACCCATTACCTGCTGTAGTAGACCAGCCACATTCTATACATACATATATGATTGTAACAGTCCTTGAAAACACAACCCATGGACCTATTCCTGAGCCTCTGCCCTCGGCTGCAACAACAGTCCAAACCCCTATTGTCGTTTTTCGTAAGATGACTGAGAAAAGCAACCACATAACCCAATGCCATCCTGGCACTAACCAGACAAGCCTCGATGAAATTGCATTGCAACAGCCTGTAGCTGTGGTCGAACAAACAAATGAAAAACCAACCACTTGACCAAGACATGCGTCACAACACTTGGCTGCAACACCTATCATTGAAAACCTACCCCCTGTCTCTAAAAATAAAACCCCTACTCCTATCTCTGGATCACCGAGAAAGAGAACAAGGTCAACACGGTCCATTGCGACACCTATCATTGACAACCTACCCCCTGTCTCTGAAAAGAACACCCTTGTTCCTATATCTACATTACCTAAAAAGCGAGGAAGGTCTGCATGGTCCACTGTAACATCAAGTCCGCTTCCCTCCTCTGCTGTGGCACCAACATTCACACAGAACCCTCCTATTGCTGCAACAATTGATCAAGCGCCTACTATCATTACCAGTGCATCTTCTCAGAAAAGAAAACGTCCATTCAAGGGAAAACCTCAGAGAGCCCTTGACCAAATTGGATCAACAACAAATCAGAGCCCTCTGGCTGCTGTGACAGAGAATTCTACAGAGGTACGAATACCAGGTTTTACTTTATGCACAAAACTTCAGGAAACTATTCTCTCCTTTCAGAATGAATGTACTCAAATCGCAGCAGAATTATTGGCTCCTCCTGATGATTCTGTGCATCACACATCCATTGACGATGTCCAGATCATCGCAGACCCTAGTATACCAGAATATCCTCCTTGTGCGGTTTAGGAAGAACACCCCGTTCCTCCTCCAACAACGAAGAAGAAAGCCCCTTCTTTCGTTTCTATTTTACCTAGGAGAAGAACCAGGTCCACCAGGTCTGCCGAAGATGCAATTGGATGGAAAGATATGGAACAAGCTATTCCTATTATTCGTCCACTATCCTTTATGGTTGATGCAGGGGCGGTTCCACAAGAACCAATTGTCCATGTCGAGACTGTTCCACAAGAACCAGTCCTGACAGACACAACTGTTACACCAGAACCAGCTGCTCCACAGAGGATTGTCCCACCAGAGCTAGTAATACAAGAACCAACTGTCCATGTCGAGACTGTTCCACAAGAACCAGTTCTAACAGACACATTTTTTACACAAGAGCCAACTACACAACATGCTAAGGATGTGCCACTTGCCCAATTGTTTGCCCAAATAGAGAGAAAGATCAAGAATACAGAAAATTCCAGAATCACTGCACTAATAACAGAGAATGATAACCTCAAAGCAGAGTTAAATACCCTGAAACAAGAGGTGGAGGCTGCTTGACAGAAGAATCTAGAAGGGATAACCTTGGACATCCTAGCACTGACAAAATATGTTATGGACGGAAACAAAGAACTCATGTGCTTTGAGTGCGAATTTTTTTACTTTGAGGCAGGTTATGAGGTAGTCAAAGTTCCAGTCGCTAAAGGACCAACAACTGTCTCAGTCAAGACTGAACATGAACTTACTGCTACACAAAAATCAGTAAAACAGAGGAGATCTCAATGTCATAAAACAACTGCTGGTATACCAGAAGCTTGCAAACAAGAACCTCTCAAACAAGAACCTTTGTTTCCTTCACAAGTTGTTACTCGAGGAACTCAAACTGATTCTGTTCTCAAAGATAAAGAAACTCAAACAACTTGTTGACACAACAGATTTTCTTTTGGACACAACATTTTTCAATACCGACACTTAGCAATTTCTCTTAGAAATTTTGCACTGGAGGAGACAATTATCTACTTCATCTACAAAGTAAGGTTTGAACGTGTTTTGCATGAGGACATGCAATGTCTTCAGTTGGGGGGCATGTTAGGACCCATAAATGTCCCTTTTTCATTACATCTTTTGCCCATTCAACCTTCTCATTCCTAAGCTAAATGACTATTATAATGAACACTAAGACCCTTTTTCCCAAGGTATGAACTATTCATCTCGCTTTTATATTTTCATTTACTTAGCATGTTTGATTGGTAACGTTCACATATTTTACCCATGAAATGATTTAACTAATGATCAAAATGCTTAGAACAACCCACTTTGAGAAACTCGCTGCTATTACAGCTATGCGCCAATCTTGGAAGCTGTTACATGACTGCTACAACGGATGCCACCAATCCTGGAAGCTGTTACATGACTACTGCAACATAAGCCCGTCAATCTTGGAAGTTGTTACAACAGACGCCACCAGTACTATTATTATACGATTGCTGCAACACCTGCTGATTAGATATGCTGGCTCACGATGTTGATCAAGGAGAGTTCTAGATTTTGTATTAATGATATCAAACGAACAACTTGAGAATCGGGGATTCTCAAGACTGTAATATTTATGTTCTACTGAATGACTCTGACTTTAAATAGCAGATCTTTTGTAATGAAGATAAAGTTTTTTTACCGGAGAAAGAAAAGTAACGCTTATTGTACACAGACATTTTTGGCAATTGAATGAAAGAGTGGATTGAATTCCTTTAGTAGACTGTAACTTATTTCTTTGAGCGGATTCAATGAGAAGGAAAGGGCCCACCTTCCTCACCGATTCCCCTCAGTTTTGAATTCTAGATTAGTTGTTTTAAATGCAAATGATTTAATTGTTAGACATTTCTAGAATACAACTACTGTTATAGTTTAGTTCCTTCTTGTTAGATGCACATAAACTTGTCTCATGAGAATTAGAAGTCGATTGTTGAACATTGTTGGAGAACTGCTTTCCCTGTTTCTGCATTAGGTTAAAATCTTGTTTCCGAGAAATAAAAGTGTGAAGTATCTTCTTGCAATAAGTAGATTTCCTTTCTGCAAATAGTATAGAACTTTTTCCTGCAAAAGTAAATTAGAAAGTTGGATTAGAGTAGGCAATCCAGTGTTTTTATACATTCATCAATTTAGATTGCAATTATGATTTCAAATCTGTAGAACTCCAGCTGTATCAGCGCAACTGTGTTAGTGATAATGTTTTTTTTTTTTTTTTTATAAACTTCCCTACTACAATTATACTAGAGATGCTTTCATAATCTAGCATAGACTGTGCACAATTATCTTGAAATAACAAACTTCCCTAGGTTGACAATTTATATTGAACACTTTGATTTTCTATTCAATTAGACAATTAAAGTGCCCAACATCTATCATATCATGATCTTATTGAATCTCATCATCAGGGGTAACTGTGACTTTCTTCACTGGTTCTGCAGCTCTGGGAGCTACAGGCTATTCTTCATATACTTCTTCAAGATGGTATATCCTTGACCTCATGAGTGTTGCATTTTCATCAAATGTTACATCTCCGTTGATCTCAATATGATGGTAACCTGGTATGTAAATTCTGAAGGCCTTAGAGACCTGACAATATCCAAAAAATATTCCCTGCTTTCTCGAAGGGTCCATCTTGGTTCTCCTTTCTTTCAGAATGTGTACAAACTCTAGACAACCAAATATCTTGAGATGGATTACTTTTGGCTTCTTTCTGGAGAACATTTCTTCGAGGATTTTGAATCCAAGTGCACTATGGGATAATATGTTTTGGACATACACTGTTGTTCTTGGTGCTTCAACCCATAAGTACATTGGAAGATCTTGATTGTGGATCATAGTCTTCACTGCTTCCATTATAGTTCTATTCTTACTTTCTACTACACCATTTTGCTGAGGATTATAGGGAGTGCTAAGCTCCCTCTTAATCCTAAAATTTCTGCAAAATATTACAAATTATTTTGAGGTGTATTCTCCTCCATTATCCAACCTGAGTATATTGATTTTTATTTTAGAGAGATTCTCTATCAAGGCTTTGAATTCCTTGAATTTTCCAAACACTTCATCTTTTGATTTCAAGAAATAAACCCAAGTCTTGCGAGAATAATCATAAATAAATGACACATAGTATACGTACCCACTAAGAGAGGTTGATGGAATTGGGCCACATACATCTAAGTGAATGAGCTCCAAGACTCCTTCTTCTTTACTGTCACTCTTCGGGAAAGGATTCTTTATGTTCTTTCCTTGTGCACATCCCTTGCAAACACCTTCATGATCAACCTTGAATTCTGGTAGATCTGTAACTGCTTACATATGGTGAGTATTTGTAGTTGATGTGAGCTAGTATTCTATTCCAAATTTCACATGGAGTCTTAGTGGAGTGAGTTCAAGATGCATTTGAGTGACCTTTTAACTTATACAAACCACCTTCTTCTGTTCCAATAACAATTGCATCTTCTATGGTTTTTCCTTTAGGCGACATAAGAAATTCACCATCTATGAAAGCAACCCTTGAACCTTTCTTATCTAAATATGAGATAGAAAGTAAGTTCTTTGTCAAACCTGGTACATATAATACATCCTTCATTTTGAATGGAGTCCCTGAATCAAGTTTGTAGGTGGATTCTCCCACTCCTTTGATAGGTTACTGGTAACAATCTCCGAGTGTAACTTTATGGGGAAAGTTCTTTTCTATAAGACTAGAGAGAATGTCTCTCTGACTTGTCAAGTGATTAGAGGCACCATTATCAATGAGCCAAGTATCCTCTCCATGTGTTACAGATCCTGAGAGGGAAGAGAACAAAACATAGTCTTCAATATTTTCTTTAATCATCTTTGTGGGTGGCTCATCATCTTCAATTGCATGGGCATGATGTCTTTTGTTATTTCTATTCTTGTATTCTTCCCTTATTTCATGACAATTATTAGCAATGTGTCCCATCTTATCACAATGATAGCATTGACAAGAGGAGAAATATTTCTCTTCTTTGACCTTTCTGAAACTTCTGGAATCTCCTTGGAGGGTGAGATCTTGTATGGAAATGGGTGAATCTCTTTGGGGAGTGAGTCCTTATGTAGGTGGGTCTCCTTCTGTAAGTGAGACGTTTCCTTTCCTCCTTTAGCATGATCAGCTAGGGCTTGATCTTATCCCTTAGTAGTACTTCTTCTCAGTTAGCTACTCCTACTTCTTCTTGAACACATTCTTCCCAAAGACTGTCAAATTGGAGTTTCTCCTTTCTTGCATAGATAGTTTGGATGAAGGAATCCCAAGGTCTTGTGAAACCATTAAGAGCTGTCATTATGAGTTCATATTCATCTAGGTTGTCTCCAATTTCTTCTATCTATTCCTTGAATTGAGAAACCCTAGATAAATAGTCATGAACGATTTCTCCCTTCTGCATCTTTGTATTCTTGAGTTGGGTTCTCAGATTCATCTTCCGGTTGATATTCCTTCCTTCATACATTCTATTTAGGGCATCTGAAAATTATTTTGGAGTATTCTTAGAAGACACTTGAGGAATCAAGTGGTCTTTAATAGAGTCCACAATTATTCTCTTAGCCCTAACCATATCCTTCTGGTACTTTTCTTTGGCTGCAACGTTTTCGGGTTCCGATACATTTTCCTTTATGAATTTTGGAAGGTCATTCTCTTCAAGAATGAGTGAAATACCGTACTTCCAGGAACATAAGTTTTCCACACCTTATAACTTGTCAACAAGCTTGGTTCTTGCAAACATCTTGACTTGGAGCTGGGAAAATGACCAAAAATTGAAAGTGCTCAGAAATTAAATCTGAACTTACCAGGAGGTGCGTTGGGATGAGGTGAGTAGGCTGGTGCAGTCAGTTTTCAAAAAATCCAAATTTTACCCCTTGAAACTGAGCCTGCAGAAATCTAGACTTGTATTTCTGGTACTGGTTTTGGTTTCTTGGTTTTCTGGTACTAGTGAAAACTAGGGTTTCACTATCCTAAGGCTCTGACCACTAAAAATGGTCTGCTCAAGCTACCAATGAATTTTCTAGGCTAGGGCACACTTCCCTAGATGCTTTTTAGGCTCAAATTCCCTTCCAACAAAAGCCCTAATTTTCTTGTACGACAACAATGATGTTTTTGGTTACCTAGTGAAAGGCGCTCTACTCAATTTAGCTTTGATACCCTGTTAAATTTAGAGTTGCTATTAAGTTCTTTTCAATTTACTAGACACTAATATCATAAGTAGGATCATTGAGAGAAACACATTCACAAGGTCCACAACATTTCATCCCAGGAAACCCTAATTGGGGAGAAAACCCAACAAAAAATTCCTTAATATAGATTTCCAATACAATGCCAAGATAAAATACCAAACACTAGAGAATATCCAGGACTAAGCAATGCGCCTCTCTCTTCTCCTTCTTCTAACTACAACTTCCTTCAAACTTGCACACTAGATGAGTGACTTGAGTGAGTGAGTGAATGAGGCACTAGCCTCTGTTATTTATACTAGTTGAGGAGCGTTAGGGTTGTGTCTTTTCATCAACTAGAGATGACTTCTTCAACTAGTGGCTAAAACCACTTTAATTATCCCTAGGGGCTGACTTCTCAATTAGCATCATGTAAACATGGTTTGATCAATACACAATAGGGGATTTGGTCACACATAAGTCCTGAAATGATCAATCCACAAAATGGGATTGGTCTATCTAATAATAACTCAATTACAATTAGAATATACTTCGCAGTTACAATATTTCAACAAGTATGCAGTTGAAATACTGAAAATATTTGACATGTTGGAATGCAAATCCATGAACACACCCATGGAAACCAATTTGAATCTCCTGGTTGATACTTCGTCAGAGTTGGTTGATGCTACTCTATACAGACGTGTTCACCTTGTAGTTGCAAAGCATGTGATGAGATACCTTAAGGGTATGTTGGATTATGGTCTCTATTATATTGGAGATCACGACTTCAGACTGTATGGTTATACTGATTCAGATTGGGATGGAAGTGCTTCAAACAAAAAGAGAACTTCAGGATGTTGTTTCAGTTTGGGGTCAACCATGAATTCATGGCAAAGAAGGAAGCAATCTAGTATTTCTCTCAACACGACAGAAGCGGAGTACATTGCAACATGTTCTTCCAGTTGTGAAGCCATATGGAATCAAAAGTTGTTGACATGTCTATTCGATCTGGAGATGGAAGCCACCGTGATTCTATGTGATAACTAGAGTTGTATAAATATGACGGAGAACCCAATGTTCCATGATAAGTCGAAGTACACAGAGATCCGATACCACTACATTCGTGATATGGTTCAGAGAGGATTTGTAAAACTCCAATATGTTGGAACAAATGAGAAGGTTGTAGATGTGTTGACGAAGCCTTCTGTCTCATGTGAAGTTTGAGTACTTTCGAGACAAGTTTGGTGTTGTCCGAAAGGAACTCCCTCAAAAGGGGGAGTGATTATGATGATACTATGGTATCCTGAATAACAATGGGTAGCTCCCTTAGAATTTTATATCCTAGGGGATTGATCACCCCCACACATATCCCGAAGGTCTGTAAGGATGGTCTATCAGAGTACCTATGCATGTATATTCCAGCTGTGGTTAGTAGTGGTAGCTCCGTTATGATTTTATATCCTAGGGAATCTTATGATTCCTAGGAAGATCCCGAAGGTCCAGTAAGTACGATCTGTCAGAGTACCACATGATAGCTTGTTAGGGTTTTATATCCTAGGGAATCTTATGATTCCTAGGCAGATTTCGAAGGTCCGGTAAGGACGATCTATCAGAGTACCACAAATGTTGTTGTTGATGCACCTGCCTCATTCTGTTGCCACATGTTGTTGATGATGTTGTTCCAACTTCGTGTTGTTGATGATGTTGTTCTAGCTTCGTGCTATTGTTGTTGATGTTGTTCCAGCTTCATGCTATTGATGTTGATGTTTCAACTTCATGCTGCTGATGATGATGTTACTCTAGCTCCATGCTATAAGTGATGATAATATTGATGATGAGAAAAACTTTCGATGATTTATAGATGTGCCATTCAGTGTTCCAGATGCTGATGATGATGTTTCCCTCTCCTTCTCTTGATGATGTTGTATTGAGTCATGTCAGTAGAATACCCTTCTCGTCAAGGGGGAGTGTTGAAATATTGTAACTTCAAAGAATATTCTAATTATATTTGAGTTATTATTTAATATATCAAATCCCTTTTTGCGGATTGATCAAGTCAGGTATTGTATAAGATCAAATCCCTTTTTGTGTATTGGTCAAAATGTATTTATAAAGTGTTATTTGTAAAGTCAGACCCTAGTAATTATAAAGTGGTTTTAGCCACTTCTAGGAGAAGTCGGCTCAATCAAGTGAAGAGACACAACCCTAGCGCCATCTCACACTTGTATTTATATGTGAGGTTAGTGTCTCATTTACACACACTCACTCACTCATCTAGTGCACATATCTTGAAGGCAGTTGCAGTTGCAGGAGGAAGGTGAAGAGAGGCAAATGCTCAATCTTGGTCTATCTTTGGTGTTTTGGTCTTAGTCTTGGAATTTTATTGACAATCTATTATTGAGGAAGTTTTTGCTGGGTTTTCTCCCCCATGAGGGTTTCCCAGGATAAATTGTTGCATACCTTATGATTGTTTTTCTTTCAATGATCCTCTTTATACTGTTGTGTTTGGAATTTCTTTGAATGCTCATGTAATTTGGAAATAACCTAATAAAAACTGTAAAAACTTAACATCATATTCATGTGATTGGATGTTCTCATAGAATCTAGTTTAGAGTTGAGCTATATAAACTAACTCTTTCTTCAATTGAGGTTAAAGAGTATTTTAGTCCTCACTTCTCATTGTAATCTTTCTTTTCATATTATGTGTATGAGGACACTTGGTAAAATTTATCATGGTATTAGAGTCACGTTGAAAGAGTCTTTGTGAGGAGAGAGCCATGGTGATAGAAAAGCTAAGGTAATGATCAAGAGGATTCCAAAGCTCAATCCTGGATATCTTCGTCAAACAAAATCTTGTCAAACAAAGGAATATAATCAATGAGGTATTCTTCATTTATTGTTCATAATCGGGAGAAATTTAAATTTTGAAAATACAATCGGGAAAAGTTTTTAAATTTCGAAAATAATGATTTGAAAGATCATTACTTTCAGATCTGTTTTAATTTTTTTGATTTCTATCTCTATTTGTGAAAATCCAGATCTAAAATAAAAAGGCTTTCAAACCTATTGTAAAATTGTTCAAATAATCATATAGATTTGACAATTATTCTAAGCTATTGTATTGAGATGCAATATATATTCGAGTCACTCCACATTGCCTGTCCTCAAAGCCTCAAACATTGTTTATAATAATAATAATAATCTATTTTTAAGGTCATGGCCAAGCCAAACACCAAATTGGTGTATGAGACCCCCTCTTCCTTGCAATTTGACTAATAAAGTCTACGAACGTATACATACCCCCTCTGGATTTGAACTTGTGACCTAGTGGGAGGAAACATATGTTCTTAACCATTAGGCATACACAACCGTCTCTTCACATTGTTGTGTGTTCAAGTCTTTATTTTTCACCCTCGTTGAATATTTGAATCTTTCAGATTGCTCTTATCAGTGTTTTAAGTTTATTTTTTCAAATCTGTACATGATTTCAATATATACTTGGATATTAAGATCTCTCCAGCCTTCGCACCAAGTAGAGGCAGAGGTCAATCTTCCCACAGATTTGTCAAATTATTTATAATTTAATGAATGCAGTAAAGAGGGTGATACAGATCTGCTACAAGGTAAAAATATGATTTGTTCCAGCATTCTCAACGACCCACTACGAAATATAAATCGAGTACATCTGAAATAAGCTCACTACTTCTGCAATCAGATCAAACCACTCACGCCCTCACTAAACACATCAATTTTTGAAGGTCGATATCACTTTATCCTGAGCGATTTGTAGTGGTAGTTGGAAGAATCGAAAATTACTTGATTTCAATAGCCATCTTAGAGGTTGGCCACTGAAAAACCCCAAAAGAGCCCATTATTTCTTCAACACTTCTCTACACAAGCTCATATCGACATCATATTGGTCGCGGTGTTATGTTCGAATATAAGTCTGTCTCACCATATTAACTCTTGGATGGTAGCCATGAACCCTGTGATTTGACATTGCAATTCTAAGGAGCAGGTGTATATGATCCCTTGCAATTCGAATACTGATAGCCCCAGGAATCTCGAAAGGATGACCTAAACTCTCTCCACAACTACCATGTATATCCCCAAGAATCGAAGTCCAATCCCACAACACCACCATCGAGAAACACTCTAGCCATTCTTCGGGACTTCGACATCACAACTCCAATACAAGGCACACAAATTATTGGTATAAGTAGTAGATTGAGTTTTTCCCAGCTCATAATGTGTTAATTGTAATGTTCTCCTTCGTGGTTATGGGATTCCACACGATCATCAAATAAATTGGTCCTCTTGACCCATTGGTGGATAACCTGAGAACCACCACCCCACAACATGCAACCAATGCATTAGTTATAATCATAATATTAACATATTATAAAAAGAATCCACATGCTAACTCTTGCATGCCATCATGAAAATACATCATTTCCATCACCATATACTCACACATGTCATCATAAAGACAAAAGACAAAACTTATATATTTCTTTATGAAATATAAAGACAAAATAAAAACTTAATTTTTCACGAAACGAATTAAAACCAAAATTTATCAAAGTTTCAAAGGTTTTCATACATTAAAAAGGGGGAGGAAAAAGGTTTTCATACATTAAAAAAGAAGAAGGAAAAGATATTTATAAAAGTGTTTTTTTAATTTTATTTTTATGCCATAGGGAGCATAAGTGTGATGTTCTTTTTTTAAATGGGAGTTTTGGTATAAAGGTAAAAAAATGCATTTAGTATTCATATTCATATATATATATATATATATATATATATATTTGTCATCATTCAAATTTTGGGATTTAAAAGGATTTGAAACATTATTTGGTTTAAGGGGGTTAAATATTCATTCCATATTGTAATTGAAGCTTAGAATATTGTGTTCACTTCAAAGGGGTATAATTATTTTATATTACGATGATTGCGTTAAATTTTGAAAGTTTGACAAACTCAAAGCAAATTTGTATCTTGAAATCAAAGTATTGATAAGAGTGAAGTTAAATACTCTATCAAAGACATTTTTACGAGGCTATAAGAGGGTCAAGGCCAAGCCTCTATAACATGCTTTTATAGTGTGTGCAACGTCTCTTGTGCATGCTATTACTCATTTGATTGTGTGGACTTGATAATTACTTCACCATGTCAAAACTGGTAAATTTATTCACTGATTCTAATAGATTGGATGGACCCAAGAACTATAAGACTTGGAGTTGTCACATGCAAAACACCCTAATTTATAATGAGCTATGGGAAGATGTATGTAATGGTGATAAACCTCCCACAAAGCCTATTAATGCTAGAGAATTGGAAAGATATGAATTAAAAGATGAAGAGGAACCTACAACAAAAGTACTAGAGGAAGAGGCACCTACAATGAAAGTATAAGAGGAATACAAAGAGGAACATACAGTGACAATTATGCACTTATCACTTGTAATTCTTCTTATATTTTAGGGTTTTCCCATAACTTAACGTTAGTTATTTTACAATTTTCTTTTATTACCCAAACTATTTATTTAAGTACTTATTATGATCCCTTTTTGATAATTATTATACTTCATTATTATTATTATTATTTATTTAATAATAATATAAGGATGATCCCTTTAAGATAATTATTATACTTTCTTCTTCTTATTTATTTATTTAATAATATGAGGATGATCCCTTTAGGATAATTATTATACTTTCTTCTTCTTCTTATTATTTATTTTTTAAATAATAATAATATGGGGCATGACACACTCCCTCCATTCAAGGAACTTTGTCTTGAAGTTAACGTTGATAATGTGTTTATAGTTTTTTTTTTTTTTTTTTAACTCACCAAATCCCCCACAACAGCCTATGTTAGCTCTTGTATCTTCCACAACACCCTCAACTGGACTAGTATAAAGCTACCCAAGTGACCATAACAGGAATCCAAAGTCCACATCACAACACCAGGGAAATACAAGTACTCTCTAGCTTTTCTTCCCGACTTTTGGGACCAGGCTTAAAGACTACCGATCTATCTAGAGCCCTAAGGTTCGAGACCTCATTTTCCCAAGCAAGAATCTAGATCGGTACTCACGTACACCATGAATATTGAAAGGCTGACCTAAAATATCTCCACAACTACCAGGTATATCCCCAAGCATCAAAGTCCAATCCCACAACACCACCATCGAGCAACACTCTAGCCATTCTTCAGGATTTTGACATCACAACTCCAATAGAAGGCATAAGATTTTTTGTTTTTTTTGTTTTCTAGTTTGTCCATGACCTGTGGGACTAACCTATGGCTTGAGAAACAACGACTCTCAGGGACATCAAAGCCATCAAAATCACCCAGGGATCGTACTCGGCCTGAGCCACACCAACCCTTAACATGGATGGATTTTTTGTCCCTGTAGGTTTCGAACCAGTGACTTAACATCACAGAGTGCCTTAACAACACACTCCATCACCGACTGTCCTACACCTCGGGGACAAGGCTTAAGAATTATTTTTATAAGTAGTAGATTGAGTTTTCCCCAGATCCTATTGTGTTAATTGTAATGTTCTCCTTCGTGGTTATGGGCTCCCACACGATCATCAAATAAATTGGTCCTCTTGGCCCATTGGTGGATAACCTGAGAACCACCACTCCACAACATGCAACCAATGCATTAGTTATAATCATAATATCAACATCTTATAGAAATAATCCACATGCTAACTCTCGCATGTCATCATGAAAATACAACATCATTTCCATCACCATATGCTCACAGATGTCATCATAAAACATCTTATCATAAAATAATTACATGCAATTACATTATGTCATCACATCAGGAGATACCATGATAAGAAATATAACCTCCACATATATTTATCAAAGATATAACATTGCATCAACATAATAGATGAAACCACATGTTATCATAATATTGTAAATGTGTTGAACCTACACATAATAGATCTAGCTGGGAATTGACATACACAGTTGCAAGGAAAATAGAAGAAAAGAGAAGCATGAGAGAAAGAATAGAAGAATTCTCATTAACCAAATGAATGAATGATAATTTACACATGATATACTTTGTATAACTCAACCAATGTGCATTGGAGGAGAAGCCAATGTGCCATAGTGGTGGTCTAGAGTGATTTGGACACACACCAACAATTACGGGAGTAAATTGTTGGAAATACTAAAACAACTGAGAGGGGGGGTGAATCAGTTGTTTATATGCTTAAACAATTTTATACCTTTTAAATAATTATTAAGATTTCTTCATGTGTCATCTACCAACATACAACATATGGATAGTAAGAGTAAAGATCATCAGTCACACATAAAATACACACAGAGACAGATTTTCACGAGGAAACCCATAAAGGGAGAAAACCTCTTCTTCTTCGAAATGAAAGGCAGTCTTTTGCAGCTCTGTACATCACTTACAATTGAGCACCAACTCAATGTGAGGCTGCTACCTCTGTTTTACAAGCTACAACTTGTTGAGAGCACCAACTCTCTGTTTTCTCTAGCACCCACTAGAAGGAAGCACCAAC
>ML793352.1:539339-556804 GCA_009831015.1 Picea engelmannii | reverse complement strand
CTCAAAGTACAATGTATGTAAAAAGAAGAATTGAGAGTTTCTAGGAAAATGTGTCCTTCACTCCAAGACGACTACGCAGAGAATGGAACTTCTACTCAATGAAGGTCTTGTTGAAGATGTCTGCAGTATGTTCTGCTAAAGGTCAAAACTGTAGGTTGATGATCCCCTCTTGTACCAAGTCCCGGATGTAGTGCATGTGGATCTCAATGTGCTTCATCCGCTGCCTTTGAATTGGATCTCTACAGAACTTCAGAGTGCTCTGGTTGTCACACCATATGAAGATCGACCGATGAAACTGAATTCCCAACTCAGTGAGAAAATGTTGTAGCCACATATCCTGAATGGTTATTTTAACTACCCCTCTGTATTCTTCCTCAGCTAAATATAGAGCAATAAAAACTTGCTTCTTGCTCAACCAACATATAGGCCCATAACCAAGACTGAGTGAGTAACCAAATGTGCAATTTCGATCAATGCTATCACCAACCTAGTTAGAATCAGTGAACTCAATGAGGTCCAATGTAGAGTCTTCTGAATATTGAATCTTAAAGATGATGGTGCCCTATACATATCGAAGGATACATTTTGAAGCCTTCCAATGTAGCTCATGCAGCTCCTGCATGAACCTAGAGATTTCTCCCACTGCATATGAGAGGTCTGGTCTAGAGTGTGTGAGATACACCAAGCTCCCCACTAGCTGTCTATACAATGTGCTGCCAACTAGTGGAGTGTCCCCACCATCCACAAGTTTGACTCCTGATAGGAAAGGAGTTGGGGCAGACTTACAGCCTGTCATGTGAAATCTCTCAAGGAGATCTCGTGCATACTTGGTCTGAGATAGTGTATGCCTGATGCATCCTGACTGATATTGAGTCCAAGGTAGAAATGTAGCAGACCCATGTACATCATCAAGAACATGTCATGTAGAATCCTCTTGACTGCAACAATCACTGAATTCGAGCAACCGGTGATCATCAAATCATCAACATACTAAACTAGGAGTAGAAGTGAATCAACTGTCCTGAGCATCTAAAAATTCATGTCTGAATTACAACGTAAAAAGTTCTGTGACAGCAGGTAGGAGTCCATCTTGGCATACCATGCCCTCAGATCCTGCTTGAGGCCATAAAGAGATTTCTTCAGTCGACAAACAAAAAATTAATCCTACATAAATCCCTGGGGCTATTGCATATTGATCTCTTGAGAGAGATCGTTGTGAAGAAATACATTCTTCACGTCCATCTGATGGACTTCCCATCCCTTGGCTTCTGTAATGGAAAGTGACAAATGTATGGAATCCATCTTCACTACTAGAGTGAAGGTCTCATCATAGTCAATGCCATGCACCTGCTGAAAGCCTTTGGCAACTAGCCTAGCTTTGTATATGCTAATATTTCCATCCGCTGCACTCTTAGTCCTGTAGACCCATCTTCACCTGACAAGTTTACTTCCTGAAGGAAGGGGAACCGGATCCCAAGTCTGGTTCTCGAGGAGGGAGTTATAATCCTCCTGCATGGAAGATTCCCAAAATGGATTTCCAACAGCCTTGTCATAAGACTGTGGATCTAAAGACTGAACCAAGAAAATTTGTTTGGGTGGCAATGATTCAGTGGCAGTGAGTGCAAGAGGAGGCTCCTCTAAATCATATTGAGTCCTCCTAGTATCAGCTGGATCCCCAACAAGATCCCCTGCATCCTGAAGAGTAGTCTGGGCCCACTTGGCCTTGACTCTGGATCTACATCTGCATCTGCATGAAATGACTCTGCATATGACTGTACTGACTCTGTATCTGGATCATCTAAATCCTTTGAATCAGAACTCTCATCTGAAGAAGATTCAACATGTGCATGCTCATCATCTCTGACAGGTGGAAGAAAAAAATGTCTACATGCAGCTACTGAGGTACATGCAAGACACTTTCCTCGAATTGGACACTTCGCTCAACGATGAGTCAGTCCGAGGAAAGATCAATGAGTTTGTATCCCTTCACACCATCAGGGAATCCAACAAAGATACACTCTGTGATCTGTGGATCAAGTGATTTCATCTTCTCATAGGGAATCCTAGCTCATGCACGTGAATTGAAAATATGAAAGTGGGTCACTTCTAGTTTGAGGTCGCTCCAAGCCTCATAGGGGGTCTTATCCTTGATATATCTATGGGAATATATATTTTGGATGTAGGTTTAAGAATTAAGTGCTTCAACCCATAATATCTGTGGAAGTGTCTTTGCATGTAGCATGCAATATGCCATCTCTTTTAGAGATCTATTTTTCTTCTCAACAACTCTGTTTTGCTATGGAGTATAGGGAACCTTGTGCTGCAACTGAACAATTGCCTCTTGACACAAATTCTGTATCTCATGGTTGACATAATCTCCCCCATTATCAGTTCAGAGGATTTTTATTTTATTTTCTAACTGTGTATCAACAAGGGATTTGAAATATTTGAGGTTTTGAAAGACCTCTGATTTTTTCTTGAGAAAGAAAATCCACGTGAAGCGTGATAAATCATAAAAAAAAATGAGCATGTACCTTGATTTGTTGATTTATGGATGCAGAAAATGGACCATGAGGTCACTATGGATCAGATCTAAAGGAGAGGAAGCTCTCTTAGTCTTTCCTTTGTCGAATTTCTCTTGAGGGTGTTTTCCAAGAACACATCCCTCACAAATTCCTTTGGAGAAGTGGATGTTGGGTAGACCATCAACCATTTCCTGCTTGCTAAGTTGTTGCATATATATAATATTTAAATTCTGAAACCTTTCGTGCCATATCCTACTTCTTTAATCAACATGTGTAAGCAGTAATGCATAATCTGGTTCAATAAATTCAGAAAATGTGTAGAGTCTAGATTGATGATTTACCTCACTGGTAGCAACCTTGGAATTGGTTTGCATGTCATATATATCCACTACATTAGGTGTGGATATGACTCTCTTTTTGGTGTTGAAGTTAGTCATCTGATACATGGACAGAATATTGATGGAAAGTTTGGGAATGTGAAACACATTCTCAAAGCTTTCGTGTGTGAGTTCAATCCTTCCTTTGTCGGTGACCTTGACTGGAGAGTTGTCCCCCATCAGAATAGGAGGACCTTTGAATGCATACAATGAAGAATAGACTTCTTTTGTGGCATCCATGTGGTGTGATGCTCCTGAATCTACGATCCAAGCATCATGAGAGGAGTTGATGGAAATCAAAGCATGGATATGATTTCCTTTCTTGGGATTCTGATCTTCTGGCTTCTTCTTCTTGGCACCCTCGGGGATGCGATATCCAAGGTTTTTTTGATGAATTATTTGGGTCATCAGATCTATCTATTTTTTCATACATGCGGATTCTGGATGGAATCATTTATGGAAATAAGAGCATTTCTCCCCTTTTCTTCCCTTTCCACCTTTGGATCCAGAGGCATCGTTGAAGGGTTTTGAGTACCCTTCCTTCTTTGGATTTGCACGTGATTTCCTTTTGTCTTTATCTTTAGATTTCTGATATTGATGACTGCTTCCATCTTGCACAGTAAGTGCATGTGCCTTTGGGCCTTTGATTTTTCCCATGTTGATGAGCTTGCTCTGCTCTTGTGTCAGAGACTCGATAAATTACTCAAGAGAGGGAATATTCTAGGTAGATCTAGATGCAAATGTAACTGAATGAAATGTGGATACAAAGACTGAGTTTTCTGGACAAAGTTTGGAGAGAATGGCGAGAACCATTTGTTTCTCCTCCTTAGATTTATCAACCCTGCAAGCCTTTAGTTGCGACAACAAATCCTTATATTTGGCAAATAAATCTTGGAGATTGTCGAAGATTTTTGGATCCAATGTGAGAAATTCCACCTCGATCATGTGTCCCCTGATCTCATCCTATTTTTCAAAAATCACTTCCATGGTGGTCCAAGCTTCATTGGGGGTTTTATAGGAGGATATCTGAAAGAGAAGTTTAGGATAAATGAGACTACATATTGTTCCGAATGCTTCATCCATTCGATTTAGATACTTGGATTTTTCTGATGTGGTTCTGCCTCTTTTTTCATGGTTAACCTATACAATCATCTACTTCAAAGATGCATTATCATCTTCTCATTCCATGCAAAGAAGTTGTAAGGTGTAAGAATGAATTCTTTTGGAAATTCCATTTTTCTGCTATCTTCAATATTCAGTACCTGGAAAAATAATTTGGTGTGTCTTTTCCCTAGTAGTCTGTTGGCTCTGATACCATGTAAATGTTTTGAACCTGCACATAATAGATCTAGCTGGGAATTGACATACACAACTGCAGAGAAAATAGAAGAAAAGAGAAGCATGAGAGAAAGAATGGAAGAATTCTCATTAACCAAATGAATGAATGATAATTTACACATTATATACTCTATATAACTCAACCAATGCACATTGGAGGAGAAGCCAATGTGCCATAGTGGTGGTCTAGAGTGATTTGGACACACACTAGTAGTTACGGGAGTACACTGCCACCTAGTCTAGTCTCTCGAGAAGTTACAGGAGTGAGCTGCCACCTAGCCGAGTTAACTAGTCTATTAGTCTTCAGTTAACTAACTGAAACAAAGTGAAGTGAGGAGGAGATTAGGGAATCATGGGTAATGTGCTATTCTGGTGATGATCCCAAGGACAATGTGCATTAGATGGTGATGATCCCAATGACAATGCACATTATCTAGTTATGATCCCAAGGACAATGCACATTAGCTGGTGATGATCCCAATGTTGCATGGTGATAATCCCAATGTAGCATCTAGACTACACTCAACTGATCAAACTGAAGTGAAAACTGAAGAGAATATTCTCCCTAGAGGAATATTCTTCCTAAAATATAGGAGACCGAATAATGACTAATAAACATAGGAAAAACCTTAGGAAAAAAAAATCCTAGGCGTGCATGAAGTAAATCCAACAAATATCATAACATAACATCATGATAATGATGATTATTTCAACACATATTACATGCAGCGTAAATAAATATCAAGAGCATCCTTATCATGATTCATTTGCAAAATAAAATTTACTAGCCTGCATAATACATAATGAATACTAGGTTTTATCTCTAAAGCATGAATTATTATCAAAACATCCATCTAGCCCATGGATCTACAAGGTTAATTTTATCAACCTAGGATGGATCATTAATACTATGAGTTCTAGGTTCTCATCAAGATACCTATTGCTTTTGACGATCATTTCCTCTTCTTACAATAAGAAGGTTGAAAATTAAGGGGTATGTATAAACACCCTATCAATAAGCTAAAGTTTTCATATAATTTCCTTGTATTAATACAAAGTTAACCTTCAAGTAAGCCCCAATCACTAAATCCACCATAGTCAAGGAAAGTATTCTTACTGAGCAGTGAAATTTCGCAACAAGCTATTAATGCAATTAAATCATCAAAGTCCAAATCAAACTTCCATGTTTATCATGATGTTAATACATGCATCTATCATTAATTCACCCTTTTGTTGCTCTGTATTGTAGTGCTATATATATTTTGGATCATTCCCCAAGGTGCTAATGTCACCTTGCATCCTTGGCTCAACCCATTCCAAGGACTGTTATAGCCAAATGGACACTAGGTCATAATATTTTAAGTTTTCTAACATGCTTTACTGACATACATGAAGGAATCGTTACACTCCAATGATTTATCCATCACATGGTAATTATTTTTGTGTAATCCCAATATATAACCAATCCTTGGCATACTGGCTTCTTACTTTTTGTAATAGGTGTGTACTCATCAATATAGCTTGAGCATATAATTGATTTCACTTCTATTACAACTCAACAATATGAAAGGTCACAATTCAAATTATTTACATGCTTTGGAACTAGTACCACCTATATTTCTCAAATACTACCTCCCATGAATAAAATATTGAATAGACTCTAAAGGATAGTATACACTCCATGACATTCTTTGGAAACCATAAGGAAAGCCATAATTTTTTTTCCCAATAGCCCGCTAAATTAAAAAGTAATGCTCTAAATGCATCTAAATTCTTTTTTAATTATTTTCAATTAGCTAGAATCCCACTCCAACAAAATTACAAGCTCGTTCAACACTATCAAATGAACATATTCTCAAAGATAGCAAAGTAAAAAATCAATCCATATAAATCTTGCATACAAATCTACACATCAAGAAATCTAAAAGGCATTTGGTTCTCAAATACTACAATGACCTACCTAGATACATCCAAATATAACTAATTCTTTGGACAACTCTTCACTAGAAGCATCTTACCATTATGTCACAAAGATTGAGGAAACACTTCAACATAGGGGTAAGAAGGAGTTTGGGGTCTAAAGTTGGATGAAGTTTGTCATGACAAGGAATGGAGGAAGAGGACCTATTGAACTATGGATATGATCGTTCTAATTTGATAAAGGGTTCTATCTTCAGAAACAACAAGGAAATCATTAGCCATTGGAATAACAACACAACCCTTTTTTCCCCTTGTCATATCAAATAATACTAAATCCTCTAATGACATGCTTTGGAATCTTGGATAGAGAAAAAATTGACATTCTAAGGGAGAAGGTGTTGGATCCTAATAGTATTAGGTTCCCATGCTCAAATCATGTGAGGATTTTCAACTTAGGGAAAATGGATTTTTACCATTTGGAGGATTAGACTGTTAGTCCTATTACTCAAATGGTAGATGAAGTGTAATGTCATGGAATATTGACACTAATTGTGCATGTGTATTAATTTCTTTACTCCCAAGTATCTATTTGAATCTCATTCCTCTCCCTCGTTTGTAGCTAGACACTCTTTAATTTTTAATGAAGTGCTAGGGTTTGCTAAACATAAATATGGATTATTGACAAAACTCTATGATAGGGCTAGTGGATTCCATTGACTAAAAGGGATACGTTTTGGAAGGCCCTATCCCAATTCATGACAGAGAAGACTTGAGTTTATTAGATATTATAAGCGGACTTGGTAATGATTATGGTCAACCCACTATCCAGATATGAGGTTAAAGAGGTAGGGGGAAATGCATTAAGTTAAGGGAAAAGAAGGTTCAATTAATGGTGGCTGAAGATGTTATGCTAAGTCAAATAATCCTAATACAAGAGAAATTTGTGGTGGGTAGGTTTTCTCAGAGGCTTCTAGTGGAAAGAATACTCCAGGAATGGGTTGGCAAAGTTTGTGATAAATTATTAAGTTATATGCATGTGTTTCATATTTTGTCTAAAGGATGGGATGGCCTTCATATTTAGAAATAAGGACGGTGCAAACAAGGTCAAAAGAGGGTGTTAGTTTTAGGATACATCAGTGCTAATTATCAAACAATGGTGTCCTACTTTGACTCGAGGATTAAAGGGTAACCACACAACCAATACATACGAAGTTACCAAATTTTCCCGTGGACCTATGGAACTACCATATTTTGTGAGAAATAAGTAATTGTTTTACATTTTTTCTAGGATTTGATGAAGATTCATGAAATTCGATGGTGAAAAATGTAGCTCATATTTTGGTTGAAATGGACTTAAGGCATGCTATTCCTAATAAAGTGGAAATTGTTGCAGGCTCCTGGAATTATACCCATATATTAGACTATGTAAAAGTTCATTTTCATCATAGTTATTTCCATAATTATGGAAACTTGAAGTTTCAATGTTTGAATAAGAATTCCTTTGTTCATTGAAGGAAAAAATAAGGTTCCTACAAAAACAAGGTTGATTCTTATGGGGGAAAAAGGGGATTAAAATATAAACTCCAGGGTAGGAAATGGGATATCTTCACCTAAGCATCAATTAATTTTATAACACTAGAATGATGAACGAAGAAGACACATTAAGGCTGACTTATCACTCACAAAGGATAACTAGGCTAGTGTTGACGATTAAAAATCGTCAATGAAGTTTTGCCTGCAAAGTGTTGCTAAAGATTATTATTATAAAAGCTAATAATACTAGTAGGTTGGATCCCCTTGTAGATGGAGATCAAGTCTGGACCTTATTTGATGTTTGTGATGATGTCCGACACTGCTTACATAGTTGATGAGATCTTGTTTTTATTGGCTGTGGATTGGGCTTATGAAGTATTGGTTCCTTATGTTACTACGACCTATGATATTCATTGATACCATTGCTATCTGTTCTTGGGACACCTGCACAATAGACATGTTAGTAACAATACATAAAAGGCAGTTGGAAAAAAACAATAACACATACAAGCAATTGGAAGGAAGTGAAAAGAGATGCAACAAATGCAAAGGGAAGAATTTAAACTATGCTATATACTATACTACATGCATTGATTTTTAATGGATTGTTGTTATCCTAGTTACTAAGTTAATAACTATGCGATTTTGTTCTTGAGTTATATAGTTGATATGCATGGTGATTATGTTATGGCATAAGTTGATATGGATCACACTATTGGTGATGGTTCGTTACATGGTCACTTGATTGGATTATATAGTTGATATGTAATATGGTCAGTTGGAAATGGAAGGTATGATGTGGGTGGCACGTTTGACAAGTAATAGATGCAATTTCCAATGCATGGTTTAAATGAATTGTTGATAGATTAATGACTGGCATGTACTATTGAATTAATTGAATGTGGGTGGAGGCGACGTGCATTTACTGCACGCCACCCTTACTCCTTTCGTTGAATTCCACCCTAGTCAGGCTATTGTTCAACCTTGTTGTTGTGGTTATGCTCCGATTTCTTAGCAGAGAGGAACCTCCCGACCAACTCGCATTTTAAGGTGCTTGGATTACAGGTATCTATTTTTTTGGCCATTCATGAGTCTTCTCTGGTTATGAAATTATTATTGGCTTAGGTGTATTGGTTTGTGCTTTATTTAAGTATTGCAACTGTGTAAAATTGTGATTTTGGAATGAAGCGTTGATGGTTTTCTCTGCAATAATGTTGAAGTCATAGTGTTATTGATCATTCTGGGCGTTAGCAGCCATAAGGGCAATCTGTTATCCTTGCTGGTTTAGTTGGAGGGTTTTTGTTTGGTCTTGGGTGGTTGGCTGTCCTCACGCATTCACATCGCTATATCCAGGCTTTGGATTTTATGGGTTTTAATGGTTGGAGGTACTCTGTTTCACTGCGTTTGTTCACTTTAGCATTGGTTTTTTTACCACTAAAGGTCGCGCAGTGGGTTATTTTGTTCTTTCTCGGACTTGTCTTCACTTCAACGTTGTGGTTGGTTGACTGGAGATCCACGAGGGCTATACCCTGCGTGTGTTAAGTATCATTACCAAACTGAATTGGAGCCTCAATCCTCTTCTATAGCCCTCGTGTGGGGAGATTTGTTACCTGTCCACGAATAAGTCATGGTTTTCTTTATGTATGAACCTTTGGTCTCAAAGGTTTTCACCATTAAAAGGATTTGGCTCTAGCTTTCCCTGAGTTGGTCACAAAGAAAACCCTTAACTCTACAGGTCTGAGGGTTGAGAGAAAAGACATGCATGGCCTGTCGAGTTTACTACTTGGTTATTGTTGGATGGTTGTATATTTTCGACTAAATTGAGTACAGGCTTGCCCAGTTGGTCATGTGACAATCGTGTTGGTTTTGGTACCTAGTCATTGCCTGTTTATTACAATGGACTAACCCTGCATTGTTAATTAGACAATTCAAAATACACAATCGCTCTCCTTGTGTTTGATAACCCATATTTTTTAAATTGAGAAGGTCACAACCTCGCTTCATGTCGATGCATGGGTATGTGTGGTTTCCACAACATGTTAGGTCGGTTGTTGATTGTTACGACGGTCCAATTATAGGCTCAACATTGAATTGGTTGATTGGTTGATACACAATCAATGTCTTTTTTCACTAAAGATTATTTGGATGTTTATCTTGGCATTGGTTACAATTTCTTAATGATGCTCACGCATACTGCATTTGTGTGTGTGGTGTTCCTACACCATGAATAAATGGTCATTGTAACTATGATTTTTTTTGGAGCCAAGTGGTTATTGCAACCAAGATGACTATATCAAATCCATCCATTGTTTGCGTTATGATTATTTGATTGCATCATTAGGGGTGAACCCAAGTTTTACACAGCATGGTTGATTGCAGTTTGATTAATTTGAAGCAATAATGTATTATATTGATAGCTCGACACGATGGGTTAAGTTAATACTGTGACTGTGTGTTTAGAATTGAAAAATGGGAATGTTGCATCGTGGTATTTTGGGTGGCTTCCCACTATGTATGATATGGATAATTTAGGGTTGCACACTCAGATATAGTCACAGAGTTTTAAGCACGACTTGTTGCAATTCGATTATGGTATTATGGAGTTGGGCATGCTATTGATACCTCGTTGGGTGTGATGGATAGCCAAACATTTTGATTATTTAGAGTCACATTGAATTGGGCTTGTACAGTGACAAAATTACACTTGCATGATTGAATTATTTTGTGCATAACATGTGTTGGAATGGTGGTTGTTGTCTATCTGTTTAAATGACGATTTAGGTTTTTGCAATTTTAATCTGGATTGTTGGATTGGTTGCCATTATGTATGTTTAAAGAATGTCATGCATTTTAAATGACAGGCCCAATTGTAGTGATAATATAACTTCATTGCAATTTTGAAACATGACTTTGGGTGTATTTGATGATTGAAGAAATGTGTGGGTAGTGGTTGTTTTTTATGATTAACATAGTGGAAATGGTTACTATTACACATTTGAGATTTGTTATAAATAAAAGGAACAAAAATCCTTTACAATTTTTTTTGGAATGTATACTGTCTTGTTGATGGCACTGTGTTGGACATTTGACTATGAACAATGAACTAATTAAATACACAGTAATTGTTATTTGGTCACAATGATCGTTTGGTTGGTGCATCTCCTTTTAACAGAATGAATATATGGATTACTTGATTAATTTTGTGAACAATACCCACTCTCATTCCCCACCATTATTTATCTTTTCTCTAATTACAAGCCCATCACCTTCCCACGTTCATTTTTCATTCCCTGTTCTAAAATTGATTATAGTCAAGAAAAATTCTGTGTTGAAGCATTTGGCAGTAGCCATGTCTTGGTTGAACTACAATGATGTTTTCTTTGGTTTGCAGTTGATTGTTGTTGTCTTTGAGTAGTAATCGTATTCCNATCATATCATGTTTTAACTCAATACAAACCCCTCACATATCCCAAGACCCTTTGATAAACATTAAGACAATTTGTATGGATTGGATTGCATGAGTCTGATACATTGTTGAGCCAAATCTATTTCATATTTTTAAGAGTTGTCATGTATGGTTATAAAAAATACTATTTTCTAATCAATCATGCATTCATGAATGGTTTTTTTCAGCCGAGGTAGCCATGGTCGAGGAAACAGAGGGAGAGGTAATTGGAACAGAGGCCCAAGAAAGCCCAGGTTCTCCATACATTTTGATGCTGACTAACAAGAGCTTGGCCAGTTGTTTCATATTGGATTTTTCAATTGGATTGGGAAAGGAGTGGTCCAACCTAGGCCCGAAAGGCCTCCTTTCCAAGTTCCGCAAGCCCCTAGTATCCTTGTGCCTCCTCACGTCTCATTGCAACCCGAGGTCCCTGAAAATGATGGATGGCAAGAGATTTTCCACTCGACAGTATCCCAACATCATGTCTGGCCTAATTTATCCCTACCTACTTCTACGCCTATTAACCCCATTGTCCAATATTCTCCCCACTCACCAGTGCAGTCCTCTCATGCTAGAAAAAGGTTTAAAATCGAGGCCCACTATGTCCTTGACAAAGGAAAATCCACTGTTGCGCCTTCCTCACCATCCAATGGCTCTAACAAATCCGTGTCTTCCCGGATGCATTTGAAGGATGATTGTTCCCATGTGATCAATGAGATTAGGTCTAAAGGCTCAACGCAAGCAAAGGAAAATTCAGGAAAATCAAAGGGTGACATCAACAATCAAGGAAAGATTTCATCTCAGAGTGGGAAATATGGCTTTTGAGTTTTTTTATTTTATCTATGGTTGATGAAAGTTGATTTCAGGAATTTTTGGACAACATGTTTTATTTTGGATATATGAGTAACATATTTTGAAAATAATTTCAAATGTCATGAGCTAAATTTTCCAAAAGTGAATATGTTGATGGGAGTCACAAGGAGGTGTGTTTTTGCTTAATTGATTAGTATGTTATGATTGTTAAGAACTAATGGGAGTCACAAGGGGTCCCACCTACTAGTTATTATTTATTTATAACCCTTATTATGATTATTACTTTTCCCCTAACTAAAGTTTGTTGAGTCTTTTAATTAACTTAACTAATGAGTTGGTTCAACTAATTCAACCAATTCTAAATTGTTTAAAAGAAAAAGGAAAGGGAGGAACAAGAGGGGGATAGAAGCAAAACCATACTAAAGTTTGCTCTTTGAGTTTATGTTGAGATAGTTCATTTTTCATTCATTCATTTATTCATCACAAGCCTAATTCTATTTTATGATAGCAGGGTCTGATTGTAGACAACAATATTCAGGGCTAAATTACATCATTCAGACACTTGTTTTTCAGAGGTGTTGATCTATCTTTGATAGTTTGTGTAGACTTGTCTGTTTGTAAATTAGTTTTCATGACTGAAAAAGGCTATTGTGCAGAGTCGAGTGGGAAACAATATGTGGCAAGCTGAACCAACTTTTAGAGTTTAGTTTTGGTTTTCTGTCAGAGGTCCTTTTGTATGTTCCATTGGGGATGTCTAAGTTTGACTTTGGTCCAAAATTTCTGTATGAGATTCTGTAAAGAAAATGACTCTTTGGTGAATTTGAGTGGAATAAAGGATTTCTTTATGTCTCATCTGTCTTGATTATCATCTTGGTGAATTTACTTCTGTCTTTACATTTATTTCAACAACTAATATGTTCAGAAAATTACATAAAAAGTAAATTTCCAGCAAGCTTTTTATTGATAAAAGATTAGCCTAAGCACTCGTAATTAATGCTTGTGAGTTAGAATGTTATTTTTTTTTCTATAAACATAGGGTGATATTCCCTTCTAGTTTGCTTTAGCCAAGCAAAGTCTGAAAATGCTTGAGTAAGATCATTTTATATCTTTTCCTCAACATTTATTTGGTGACCATACTGGGGAGACCTTCGATATCTCTCTGGTTAATTTTATTACTCAATTTTCATTGATAATTCTTTCTTTTTCTGATATTGATTCTTTGACTGCTTTATTATTAATGATTGTTCTTGTTGCAAGGCAACCCAATATCGAGCCCAGTCTTCAAGATTAGACTAACATTGCTTTGAATCTGTTTAACACCATCTTAGACACTGCCAACACCCATGTTGAGCTTAACCATTCTTGGGAAGCAATTGAACGAGATATTATTTCTGAAGAACAATTGGAAGCTAGACGTAGACAATCTAGAAATCAACAATAACCTTTTGTTTCTTCAAGTTTTGGCCTCTTTGATGTCCTTATATTCTCGCGCTACTAGAAGAAGAAGAGTCTTGTCACCTGAAATCAATCCTATTGCTGAAATAGGAAGAAGAAACGTTGTGTTATCTTCCCAACAAAGTTCTCTAAGGAGGACTTTATCTAATTCATCCAGTTCATCTTTCTTTCCCTCATCTATCATCCACAAGATGACATATAATGGTGGTTCCGGTGGCACTGGAAGTGCTTCATCTTCCCAATCCTCATCGTCATCAGTGATTGGTAGCTTATATAGCCACCATATTCCTGTCCAATCTACCACAAACCCCAACAAATTCATTAAAAAGTATGGGCTTTTTCAGTTCGAAGAAGATGCCACAACCACACCATGGCATGTGTCCTCTCCTCTTAACCTAGCACCTGCTACTCTTCCACTTCCGAAGTTTAAAGAGAACCTACCTAAGTTTTTCAGAAAATAACACTGCCAGTACAAAAAAACACCCGGTGGAATTTTCTAATGCTTGTCATAACATAGGGGCCAACGACAATGACACTTGCATGTGCTTTTTCATCAATTCCTTGGAAGGAAAGGCTGTGGCCGACTTCTTTGACCTTCCTCCTAAGATTCTGTCTACTTGGGAGGAGTTAATCTATTGGTTCTGATCCACTTATGGGCAATCCAAAATCCCTGTAGAGAAGTTAAGGGAATACAATAATGTCACCTTATATAAGGACGGTGAGACCATCAAGTCTTTCAACTTTAATTTCAAAAAGTTATACAATCAAATCCCCGAACTTATCCACCCTCAAAACCAAGCCACTTTCATGCATTACTACAATGCATTGCTTTTTCCCTACTGTCATAGGCTTGAATAAAAATCCATTGATAATCTCGGTTCCGCTTTGCATACCTGTTCAGAGTATGAAGAACAACTTGAAATAACTGGTCTTCCCCCAGGAGAATTTGTTAGACAAACATACATGCCCGCCCTCTTACATCTAGTACAAGATATGAATAATCATATGATAACATTCGAGCGAAAGGGGACTATCTCCCCTCTCACCCCTGGAGCTTCATCCTCTTCTGCCTCCCCCATTAGGAATCTAGTTGAAAATAATTTTCAGCCTAAGGCTATCTTGCCTCGGAGTTGGTGTAACTTTTGCGAGGAACACCATGAAGAAACCACATGTGAGGTTGAGAAGAGTGCCAGAGATAATATCTTTGGTAAAAGACTAGAAGCTACTATCGATGTCCTAGATTTTGTAGATCTAGAGGATGTCATGGTCATCAACACAAGGAACAAAGCCTACGCTCCCAAGGGAAAATTTGATCCTCCCCGTAGTTCTTTTGGCCCGAGATCATCCTCAACCGCTGCTACTCTCCAGGTTCCAAAGGTTCCTGAGAGTCAAGGAATCACTCCCCCTCTCCCCTCTTCCAAATACAATATCTTGAATAAGTTGTCCAACATCAAAGTAGATGAAACCCTCCTAGACATGGTTGTCATCCCTGAACAACAGATGCATCTGAAACAATTCATGGAAGGAAAAGCTTCCATTGTATCCAATCTTTTAGAAGAGGTAAACGAAGAGGATCCTTTTGTAAATAAATTAGGTGTACATAACTTTAGATACCCTGTAAAAAATCCCCCTTTTGTATTTCTGTAAAGATTATGGATAAAATTGCCCATTGTTGCCTCAATGATGGTGGTTCGGGCCCAAGTGTGATGTCGAATATTATTATGGAAGAGCTAGGCTTGTCTTGTACAAACGAAAATGCCAGAATCATGCTCTCCTATAATAGTCTACAAAAACAACCATATGCGAGATTAAGGATGTGACCTTGGTTTTATGCTCTCATCCTGAGATAAGAACAACCCTTAGTATTCAGGTAATTGATATGCCTGTAAGCAATTACTCAATTATCTTGGGAAGGGATTGGCAAGCCTTAACATGTGGATACCTCTCACTCAATGGGACACATTTATCCATTCCTCATAATGGTAAGAACATTATAGTCCTTAGAGAGGGAAGAATTTCAACCTACATAGAGAGTGTTATGCAATCTAGCATAAACTATATCGAAGAGGACCTAGGAGTGTATTCCATATTTGTCGAAGAGGATAATATTCCTTTGGAAAGAACTAATTTAGATGATGATATGTGGCACATGCACTTTAATGGTTCATGCTCTAATGAAGGTAATGGGGTTGGCATTGTCTTGGTTTCCCCTATAGGGAAAATTCATAATTTGTTGTACAGGTTAGAGTTTTCTTGTACAAACAATGCCGCTGAATTTGAATCTTTATTATTAGGCATTGAAAACACCCTTAATCTCGGTTGTGGTCACCTTTCAGTTTTTGGAGATTCTAAGCTTGTTGTGAACTCGATACGAAAATTGTGCTCTCCTAGCGACAAACTAATGGAACGATACTCCCAGACTATTTGAGCGGTTATCTCGAACCTTTTATCCTTCAACATCACTCATGTTAAGAGAGAGTTGAATTCAATGGATGGTCAGTTAACTATATTTGCATCTTCTCCTAATCAACAACTTTTACCTCACAAGCCTGATTGTTCTTTTCAGTCTCTATATCATCTGTACATCCGTGACAATGTATAATATTGGTAGGTCATCCCTAATAGTGAGAGAATTTGTGCTTTCATTCAAGATGAACCTTTTAAGCCAGAGGATATTATGTCTATAGAAAACAATACAATCCCTGATGGATTTAATCCTCTTGAGAGTTCGTTTTCATTGAGTGATATAGACAATAAAGAAAAACAGAAAGAAGAGGAGTTACAAAAGAAGGTGGTTGAAACCATCTCCATGAACATTAGGACACCTGAATCTTCAATGAATGTTAAAATAAATGTCCAATGTTTTGATAAAGAAGAGATGAAGTCTGTCGAGATACTTGGTGGATTTCAAAACGTTTTTGCTTGGTCTTATAAGGATCTTCGTGGTTTTGATCCTGGTCTTATTCAACATACTATACAACCAGCTAGGAAAAACCAAGGACTTGTTAACTTTGCACTGAAAGCAACCTTTCAAGGGAGGTTGGGAAATTTCTTAAGGTCTAGGATTATTTTTTTAGTCCACCTTGAACGGGTTCCGAATTGGGTACGTGCTTCAAGGACCACAAACCATATTAGAACCTGTGTTCATCTTCACACCTTCAGTCAGGCTATTATGAGAAATCCTTCTCCCCCCCTCAATATAGGAATAATTCTGTAGCAGGTTGTAGAGCTATAGTTGAAGCCCTTACTTGACAAAATTCCGGGTTACAATAAAATCAAGGTAAAAGGGGAAAATGTTCACACAACCACTTTTATTACTAATTGCGATACTATGTCTTACAAATGCTTGCCTTCTGGCTTACTTGATGCAAATACCGCTTTTAAAATACCTATACACATAACTTTCGATGAATTGGGCAGTCTCCATATTTATCTTGATGATTTAATCGTGTGCGTCAAGGGGATGATAATTACATCAGAATTCCAAGTGTTGGATCCATTCCAAATTGCTTTTGTCTTGGACACTAACTCATACATTTTAAAGGATTTACAGAGGAAATTGTTTCCCTACAACACTAACAGTCCTCGCTTGAAGTATTGTGAGGGGCCAGCGTGAAAAGTTCTAAGGCTGATTGAGTTTTCTGTATATTAGTAGCTTAGCTCTGCTTTCATTTTTGCACTATTCTCTTCTCTGTTTTACAATAGTTTGATTTCTACTTTCTGTTTCAAAAATTTTCTTGTCGCTTCTTCATTTTTTCTTTTATTGCTGCTGTTTTAATTTTTGCATTTTTTTACTTTTGTCATGATTTTGTTTCCTATTATCTTTTAGTTAATTTGGTCAAGATAGGATATTGGATCAATTCTTCCACAATGATACTCCTGCAAAGCATTGTTAGTCAATAAAAATCAAGCTTACACAGTTGTTATGATGTCTCCTCTGAAGGACCCTTGGAATTGTTATATATTCCCATTGTTGTCTTGTAAAGAATTGGTTATCTCCCGCTCCTTCTTTCCCTTTATTCATCCATTGAGATTTTAAGAGCAAGTCTATCCCCCCCC
>ML793352.1:419101-526326 GCA_009831015.1 Picea engelmannii | reverse complement strand
TGTGTTTTTTCTTAATTGATTAGTATGTTATGATTGTTAAGAACTAATGGGAGTCACAAGGGGTCCCACCTACTAGTTATTATTTATTTATAACCCTTATTATGATTATTACTTTTCCCCCTAACTAAAGTTGGTTGAGCCTTTTAATTAACTTAACTAATGAATTGGTTCAATTACTTCTACCAATTCTAAATTGTTTTAAAGAAAAAGGAAAGGGAGGAACAAGAGGGGGATATAAGCAAAAGCATACTAAGGTTTTATCTTTGAGTTTATGTTGAGATAGTTCAGTTTGTATTCATTCATTTATTTATCAGAAGCCTAATTCTCTTTTATGATAGCAAGGTCTTATTGTAGAAAACAATATTCAGGGATGAATTACATCATTCAAACACTTGTTTTTCAGAGGTGTTGATCCATCTTTGATAGTCTGTGTAGACTTCTCTGTTTGTGAATTAGTTTTCATGACTGACAAAGGCTATTGTGCAAAGTTGAGTGGGCAACAATTTGTGGCAAGCTGATCCAACTTTTAGAGTTCAGTTTTGGTTTTCTGTCAGAGGTCCTTTTGTATGTTCCATCGGGGATGTCTAAGTTTGACTTTGGTCCAAAATTTCTGTATGATATTTTGTAAAGAAAATGACGCTTTGGTGAATTTGAGTGGAATAAAGGATTTATTTATGTCTCATTTGTCTCGATTATCATCTTGGTGACTTTACTTCTGTCTTTACATTTATTTCAGCAACTGATATGTTCATAAAATTACATAAAAAGTAAATTTCCAGCAAGCTTTTTATTGATAAAAGATTAGCCTAAGGACTCGTAACTAATACTTTTGAGTTAGGATGTTATTTTTTTTGGCTATAAACATACGGTGATATTCCCGTCTACTTTGATTTATCCAAGCAGAGTCTGAAAATGCTTGAGTAAGATCATTTCATATCTTTTCCTCAACAACTAGCTTTCCCAAAAAGGCTATGCCAACAATGGAGGTAGAAGAATTGTTGTGGGTCATAAGGGGAATGTAAAGTACATTATGCCATATTTTTTTTTTATCCCTGGTAAGTACCACGCTCCCCCCTCCATTAGTCCTTATTTGATAGAATTGTATGATCACAATCCCGAAGTTATCATGGTTGAAGTAGCATGGATTACTAATAATATGGATAGAGTTGGAGAAATTCATTTGATAAATCCTCTATGCATCCTTATCTTAGGTAGTTAAAGGGTGACCTATCTTGTGTGAACACTTTTATCAAGGCTAAGGGTAGGGAATACACTCCCTATTAATTCCATTAAACTACCTCCATAGAATGACGTGGTGAATAGGGAGGAGTTGAATGGCCTGTTGAGAAATATTGAGGGGGGAGTTTTTACCAACAATAGTTTCATTATCCTTTATGACAATCTACTTAGTGCCAAAACTTATCCTAGTCTCCTCCTTAATCATTATTGTAATTTTGATTTTGGACAAGTTTCAAAAGGGTCCAAGAAGGAAGGGATGGTTCATAAACCTAAAAAGACCTCTAAATATCATATGAGATCGTAAAAAACCTTTGTCAATGAAGCTTGTGTAGGAGGGGTGGCAGTGTTGAATTATTGTAACTTCAAAGAATATTCTACTTATATTTGAGTCATTATTTTATATATTGAATCACCTTTTGTGGATTGGTCAAGTCGGTTCAATATGTATTTGTGTATTTTCATGGTAGTATTTGTAAAGTCGGCCCCTAGTATTTGTAAAGTGGTTTTAGCCACTCCTAGATAAAGTCGACCCCACTATTGAAGAGTCACAACCCTAGCGCCACCTCATAACTTGTATTTATATGTGAGGATGGAGCTCATTTCAAGGACACACTCACCCAAAATCTCATACTCACTTGTGCATTGCGAATAAGAGGAAGAAGGCTAGCGAAGGTGAAGAGGAGGGCACATTTGTCTTGGTCTCTCTTTGGTGTTTTTGTCTTAATATTGGCATTGTACTGGCAATCTATTATTGAGGATCTTTTTGTTGGGTTTTATTCCCCATGGGGGTTTCCCAGGATAAAATGTTGCGTACCTTGTGATTATGTTTCTTTCAGTGATCCTCTTTATGCTGTTGTTTTTGGAAATACATTAAAAGCTCATGAATTTGGAAATAACCTAATGAAAAAAGTAAAAAATTAACATGGAATCAAAGCTAGAATGAATAGATCATATTTCACTGGGTATCTATACATTTCGGTTGTCATACAAGGAAATTAGGTATTTTTACTATAGACAAAATTTTGACCAAAGACCACCTTGGGAAGTGGATCTTGCCCTAGTGTATCTTTTAGCATCTTGAGTGAACCTTTTCAGTGGTTGTATTCTTTGGAAATTCAAACCCTATTTTTGACTGGTACTAGAAAACCATAAAACTAGAAGCACCAATACATAATTGCGTGGGTCAAGTTTCAAGGGGTAAAACTTGGAATTTTTAGAAATGGTATGCTCCAACAAACTCAACTCAGTCCAGTGCATCTCCTGGTAAGTTTAGTTTCATTTTATGAGCACTTTCATTTTCTAGTCATTTTCTTAGCTCCAGGTCAAGATGTCTGCAAGCACCAAGCTTGTTGACAAGTTAAAAGGTGTGGAAAATTCACGTTTTTGGAAGTACAAAATTGGACTCATTCTTGAAGAGAATGACCTTGCAAAATTCATAAAAGAAAATGTATCAGAGCCCAAAGAAGATGAAGCCAAAGAGAAGTACAAGAAGGATATGATTAGGGCTAAAAGAATAGTTGTTGATTCTAGTAAAGATCACTTGATCCCTCAAGTGTCTTATAAGAATACTCCAAAATATATGTTTGATGGCCTAACTAGAATGTATGAAGGAAGGAACATCAATCAGAAGATGAACTTGAGAACCCAACTCAAGGATGCAAGAATGAAAAAAGGAGAACAATTCAAGACTATTTCTCTAGGGTTTCTCAATTCAAGGAATAATTAGAGGCAATTGGAGACAAGTTAGATGAATATGAACTCGTGATGACAACTCTTAATGGTCTCATGAGACCTTGGGATGCCTTCATCCAAACTATTTTTGCAAGAAAAGAGAAACTCCAATTTGACAGTTTCTGGGAAGAATGTGTTCAAGAAGAAGAAAGAGTGGCTAACCAAGAAGTCATTCTATTAAGAGATGAAGATCGAACCCTATCTTCTCATGCTAAGGGTGGAAAGGGAAAGACTCATTTTCAAAAGGAGACTCACTTTCATAAAGAGTCTCACTCTCCAAAGATATTCCAGAAATATCATAAAGGTCAAAGAAGGAAAAAAGATTTATCCTCCTACCATTGTTATCATTGTGATAATATGGGACATATTGCTAAGAATTTTCATGCCAAAAGGGAAGAATACAAGAGGAGAAATAAAAAAATACATCATGCCCATGAAACTGAAGATGATGAGCCACCCAAGAAGTTAGCTAAAGAAGAGATTGAAGAATATGTTTTGTTTTCCTCTCTCTCAGGATCTATGACACCTGGAAATGATACTTGGCTCATAGATAGTGGTGCCTCTAAACACATGACAGGTCAGAAGAACAATCTCTCCAGTATTGTAGAGAAAAAATACTCCCAAAAAGTTTCACTTGGAGATGATTATCAGTACCCGATCAAAGGATTAGGAGAATCCACCTACAAACTTGATTCAAGAACTCCGATGAGATTGAAGGATGTACTCTATGTACCATGTTTTAAAAAGAACTTACTTTCTGTTTCTTCTCTAGATAAGAAAGGTTTCAGGGTTGCATTTGTAGATGGTGAAGTTCTTATGTGTTCTAAAGGAAAAACTATAGAAGATGCAGTTGTTATTGGAATAGAAGAAGGTGGTTTGTACAAGTTAAAGGGTCACTCAGATGTAGCCTTGAATCATTCTACTAAAATTCCTTGTGAACTTTTGCATATAAGGATAGCTCACATCAACTACAAAGCCTTACCATATGTGAGAAAGGTAGTTACAGGTTTACCATAACTAAAGGTTAATCATGAAGGTGTATGCAAGGGATGTGCACAAGGAAAGAACACAAAGAATCCTTTTCCAAAGAGCGACAATAAAGCAGAAGGAATTTTGGAAGTTTTCCACTCAGATGTATGCGGTCCAATGCCATCAACCTCTCTCAATGGGTATGTATACTATGTATCATTTATTGATGATTAATATTGTAAAACTTGGGTTTATTTCTTGAAGTCAAAAGATGAAGTACTTGGAAATTTCAAGGAATTCAAATCCTTGGTAGAAAACCTCTCCGAAAAGAAAATCAAGAAACTTAGGTTAGACAATGGAGGAGAGTACACTTCAAATGAATTTGGAAGCTTTTGCAGAGATGCCAAGATTAAGAGGGAGCTCACCACTCCTTATAATCCTCAACAAAATGGTGTAGTAGAAAGAAAGAATAATACTATTATGGAAGCAATAAAGACTATGATTCATGATCAAAATCTTCCAATGCACTTATGGGCTGAAGCAACAAGAACAATAGTATATGTCCAGAACAGATTATCCCATGGTGCACTTGGATTCAAAACCTCCGAAGAAATGTTCACCGGAAATAAGCCAGAAGTAAGCCATCTCAAAATATTTGGTTGTCTAGTATTTGTACACATTCCAAAAGAAAAGAGAACTAAGTTGGATCCTTTAGGAAATAAGGGAATATTTGTTGGATACTGTGAGCTCTCTAAGGCCTTCAGAATCTACATACCAGGTTACCATCATATTGAGATAAGTAGAGACGTAAAATTTGATGAATATGCAACACTCAAGATATCAAAGAAATTCCAGTTAGAAGAAGTGTATGAAGAAGAACCTGTAGCTGCCAAAGTTGTAGAACCCATGAAGGAAGTTGTAGTTACCCCTGATGATGAGATTCCAGAAGATCATGATATGATAGAATCTCAAGAACCTCCCCGTATGACGATCTCTCACAAGAGAAATCCAACTTGGGCTAGATAACTTATTCAAGATGTAGAGAAGTATGGTGCCCAAAAGAAACCATGAGATAAAGTAAGAAGCCTAAGCCATTCTCCAACTATGTGGCCTTGATGTGTGATTTCATAGATAAGGAACCTACTTTCTTTGAATAAGCCATTCATAAGAAAGAATGGATGAATGCGATGAAAAAAGAATACCAGTACATTATAAAGAATGATGTGTGGGAAGTAGTTCCAAATCCAAAGAACAAAGATGTGGTATCTTCCAAGTGGATATACAAAATAAAACATGTAGTGGATGAAAGTATTGAAAAATATAAGGCAAGATTTGTGGCTTGTGGATTTTCTCAAAAGGAAGGTATTGACTATGAAGAAACATTTTCTCCTGTAGAAAGATACACTTCTATCAGAACCATCATAGGTCTTGCAACCAAAATGAAGTGGAAGTTGCAGTAGATGGATGTGAAAACAACTTTCTTAAATGGTGTTATTGAAGAAGAAGTGTACATAGAACAACCTCAAGGGTTTGAAATTGAAGATAGAAAAAATCATGTCTGCGGGTTGAAGAAATCTCTGTATGGGTTGAAGCAAGCTCCGAAAGCATGGTATGGAAGAATTGACAGTTTCCTGCCGAGCTTGGGCTTTACCAAGAGTAAAGATCATTCTCATATTTACTTCAAGGTTATGAATGATGATCCAGTTGTATTGCTACTATATGTGGATGATTTATTCTTGACAGGAGAAGAAAATCTCATCACAGATTGAAACAATAATCTCAATGCAAAAGTTGAGATGAATTACCTAGGCCCGATGCATTATTTATTAGGTCTTGAAGTTTGGAAGAGCCCAAAGAAGATCTTCCTTAACCAAGGGAAGTATGTAGTTGAAATACTGAAGATATTTGACATGTTGGAATGTAAATCCATGGCCACACCCATGGAGACGAATTTGAAGCTCATGGTTGATACTTCATCAGAGTTAGTTGATGCTACTCTATACAGACAGATTATTGGTTCGTTGATGTATCTGATGAATACCAGGCCATATATATGCTTTTCTAAGAACACCTTGAGTCAGTATCTAGTGGAGCCCAGATGTTATCACCTTGTAGCTGCAAAGCATGTGATGAGACACCTTAAGGGAACATTAGATTATGGTATCTGTTATACTAGAGATCATGACTTTAGACTGTATGGTTATACTGATTCATATTGGGTTGGAAGTGCTTCAGAAATAAAGATCACTTCATGATGTTGTTTCATTTTGGGGTCAGCCATGACTTCATGGAAAAGCAGGAAGTAGTCCAGTATTTCTCTCAGCACGACAGAAGCAGAGTACATTGCAACATGTTTCGCCAGTTGTGAAGCCATATGAATTCAAAATTTGTTGACAGGTCTATTTGATCTGGATATGGAAGCTACCACGATTCTATGTGATAACTAGAGTTGCATAAATATGAGAGAGAACCTAGTGTTCCATGATAAGATGAAACACATAGAGATTCGATATCACTACATTCGTGACATGGTGTAGAAGGGAGTTGTAAAGCTCCAATATGTTGGCACATATGAGTAGGTTGCAGATGTGTTGACTAAGCCTCTATCTCATGTGAAGTTTTAGTACTTCCAAGACAAGCTTGGTGTAGTCCGAAAGGACCTCCCTCGAAAGGGGGAGTGATGTTGATGATACTATGGTATCCTGACAAAAAATGAGTAGCTTAGTTAGGATTTTATATCCTAGGGGACTGATCATCCCTGAGAAGATCCCGAAGGTCTGGTAAGGATGGTCTGTCAGAGTACCTGTGCATCTATATTCCATCTATGGTCAATAGTGGTAGCTCAATTAGGATTCTATATCCTAGGGAATCTTATGATTTCTTGGAAAATCCCGAAGGTCTGGTAAGGATGGTCTATAAGAGTACAACAAATGTTGTTGTTGATGCACCTGTCTCATTTTGTTGCCACATATAGATGCTGATGTTCCAGTTATATTATTGTGATGTTGAGAATTTTTTTTGATGATTTATAGATGTGCCGGTAAGGTTTCTAGATGTTGATGATGATGCTTCCCTCTCCCCCTCTTGATGATGTTGCATTGAGTCATGTCAGTAGAACACCCTCCTCGTTAAGGGGGAGTGTTGAATTATTTTAACTTCAAAGAATATTCTAATTATATTTGAGTCATTATTGTATAGATCAAATCCCCTTTTGTGGATTGGTCAACTCAGGTCAATATGTATTTGTGTATTTTCATGGTGGTATTTGTAAAGTCGGCCCCTAGTATTTGTAAAGTGGTTTTAGCCACTCCTAGGTAAAATTGGCCTCACCAGTGAAGAGTCACAACCCTAGCGCCATCTCATAACTTGTATTTATATGCGAGGATGGAGCTCATTTGAAGGGCACACTCACTGATAATCTCATACTCACTTGTGCATTGCACATAAGAGGAAGAAGGCTAGCGAAGGAGAAGAGAAGGGCGCATATGTCTTGGTTTGTCTTTGGTGTTTTGGTCTTAATCTTGTCATTGTACTGGAAACATATTATTGCGGAAGTTTTTGCTGGGTTTTCTTACCCATGAGGGTTTCCCAGGATAAAATGTTGTGTACCTTGTGATTATGTTTCTTTCAGTGATCCTCTTTATGTTGTTGTTTTTGGAAATACATTAAAAGCTCATGAATTTGGAAATAACCTAATAAAAATAGTAAAAACTTAATAGACAAGGGGTTTTGGATTAGATGATGGAACCTTGATTCAAATAGACCTAGTAGGAATTCAATACTAAAGTATCTAATACAAAATCTATGTGTGAGATTAGGAGTGGAGAACAACTTTAAATTTTTGGGGCCCTTAGAGCAAGGATGATCCTCGGGAAGGGTAAATAATTTTAGCTATATCCATCAACATTAGGGGTTTAGGTTCCTCCAAGAAGAAACTAGCCCTAAAACATCTTCTTAAGACACACCAACTTAAGATTATTATGGTTCGTGAAACTATGTTAGACAGTGAGAGATCCAAAAATTTCCTATCCTCCCTCTAAACAATTGGCATTTTATAGTGTTAGATTTGAATGAAAAATCGAGGGGAATCATAAATGGATGGAATAACTCCTTATAGATTCTAAATTACTCTTTTCTGTACATATGGATTAGGACAAAATTGCAATCTATGTTATTAGGGAAGAAACTATCACTGGTTAACATTTATGGCCCATATAATGCTAAGAAGGAATATTGGTATGCTTTCTTTGAATGTGATTTCTTGAAGAAGCATTATATCATTGTGGGTAGTGATTTTAATTTTGTAGAGATGAGATATGGGGAGAAGTGGATCAAATGAACAACTTGCAAATTCTTCCTCATAACATTGAAGTCTCAAGGTTGTGTGATATTGAATCGATATGGTTGGTGACAACTTTGAGGAATTTTAAAGCAGGAAATGAGGGTACATCCAAAATCCTTATATGTTTTTATTATTTGAGCAATTAATATCAAGATCAAATAAAATTTGGTCATGGGTTGGTAGGGAGGTTTTTATGACCATTCCCGAATCTTTCTCCAAGTAGAAAAGGATGAGAACAAGCCACCTATCCCTTTAAAATTTAACTCGATATGGATTGAAGATGAAGAAATTATGAAAATTATGAAAGATGAATGGAGACACTTCTCTTCAAAATCTATGGAGGATACAATTTTTTTTAGTTTGAAGAGAATTTAAAAATGTTCAAGAAATCAACCACAACTTGGGCCAAAGAAAAATATTGCTCTTCAGAGGAACAATTGGTGGACGTGGAAGATATATTTTTTAATCAAAATAAAAAATGGTATGTTCTTGGAGGTAAAAAATACAAAATAGAAATGTAAAAATAAAAAATTATGATTCTTTAACTTTTCCATTGTTTTAACATATTAAAAATAGAAGTATAAAGTGATAAGAATGTTTTCATATCACGTTATCTGAATCTTGTCTCTGTTTCTGTTCTGGAGTGCAATCAAGATCTCTCTGAAAAGCGTTGCTTTGGTCTTGTTGAATTAGCGTATCAATAAATAATTTCAATGAATGATTGGATAAAGGCTAGGCCTATGAAACTTGGGGTGATAAAAGGGAATAAAGATAGGATAACGTGAACTTAACTCTTAGCCGGCTACTTGGACGACACTCAATTAGTCGATACCTAATCATGGAGATGGGATTCTATTTATTAATGCCATTTCACTAATATAATGTACATAGCCAAAATATTTAAGATTATTATAAATAATTGTGCAAACGTTTCTTTAATTAGGAAAGAAAGACTCCACAAAAAGCCATCCTTTTAGCTCTATTAACAATCGTATATTATATAAATTAACAATGCGATCTATAAAATAACTTTTTAGCTCTATTAACAAGGGCTAAGTGATGATTTTTATGTCTTTAAATTTTAGAGGGATTGAAGGCTCCCTAAAAGCTGCCTCGTTTCACCGGGCCTTGGATATTACACACCCAAATATAATTGTCTTACAAGAAACAATGGTTCATGAACATAAAGCTTGGTCTTTTATGCTTAAGTTTCGTCCTTCTTGGGTAACTTATGCAGTGAGTTCGGTAGGTTTATTGGGTGGCCTTCTAGTTTCGTGGGATCCTCATCTTTTTAAATTGGTTTTGTTTCTTACTTGTGGCGGGATTTTGTTATCATGATCAATTATTGCTACTAGAAGGAAGATCAATCTTCTAAATGTCTATGGTCTGTGCCTGGAGCATAAATAGTTCTGGTCGACTCTCGCAAACAGTGGCCTGTTATCATTAAAAATCCTTGTGGTTGCGGGGGACCTAAAACTTATTGTATCAACATGTGAGGTTTGGGGAGGTTCTGCTGCTTCGGGTCAACTTGCAAGTTTCTTTAACTCACTCTTTCATACACACAAACTTATTGATGTTCAACCCAACAAATTAGTTCCGACTTGGCATAATGGTCGATCGGGTAATGATTCAATTGCTAAGAGACTGGATAGGTTTTTGGTATCGAAGGACCTGCTCCTGGAGGTCAGATTATACAGAACTTGGGTGGAATTTCCTTATGTTTCGGAGCATGCACCAATATTTTTGCAGCTAGAGAACACTATCATACAAAAAGCATACCCTTTTAAATTCCATTCATAGTGGCTAGAAGAAAAATAGTATAATGATCTGGTATACAAGCTGTGGAAAGACCATAAATATTTACAAGAAGGAGACTGTCAACGACGTTTTGGTTGGAAGTTAAAGGATCTGAAAGCTATCACCAAAAGATGGGCAAGAGATTTAAGGGATCATGATGCAAATGCTATGGAGACGTTGGAAGGAAACATCAAGTACTATTTGCAGAGGCTCTCGGAGGGCTCTACTCCCTCGGAGGTGGAGTCAAACCTCATAAGACTCGAATCTGAAAGAAATAAACATCTTAAATCTTAGGAGGACCTGTGGCGTATTCAGAATCGGGCTATATGGGTTCAAAGTAGAGATCAAAATAATAAATTCTTTCATCAGTTTGCTAACCACATGAGAAATGGAAAATATATTTGGGAGGTTTGTGATAATTCAGGTACTATTCACAAAGGCCAGAAAGCTATTGCTGAAGAGGTAGTTGAATATTTCAAGAATTTCTTCAAGCCTTCATTACCTGGCATATCAACATAACAGGTTGGAGTGGCGAGCCAGTACACGAAGATGTTAAATGAGGATGGAGTGAGAGATCTCTATAAGCACGCAACTTTAATGGAATTGAAATCGATATTAACTTTGTTTAAAAAAGAAAAAAGCCCCGAGCTTGATGGTTGGTTGGTGGAATTTTTCTTACACTTCTTTGATTTAGTAAGCGGGGACCTCTTGGCAATGGTGGAGGAAACCCGAACAAGCGGGTGCATAGCAAGAAGCATTAATTCAACCTTTTTAGCATTGATTCCCAAAAACAATAAGCCACAACAATTCGAGGATTACAAGCCTATATCTCTGTGCAACCTGGTTTATAAAGTTATTTCAAAAGTGATTGCCAATCGGATAAAACCAATATTATCAAGGGCACTATCAACATAACAGTTGGGCTTCTTGGAGGGATGCCATATTCAGGATGCAATTGGTACTACACATGAGTGCATTCACAGTATTAAGAAGAAAAATATAAAACCCCTCATCTTAAAACTAGACTTGCAGAAAGTGTACAATTGCATCAATTGGGACTATCTCAGAATGGTTCTTATAGAAGTTGGTTTTGGACTATTTATGAAAAATTGGATTATGGCTTGTGTGAATTCTGCTTCATTTGCAGTTCTAGTCAATGGGGAGGCAACCGACTTTTTTAGAAGTGGTAGAGGCCTGCGCCAGGGGTGTCCGTTGTCTCCTTTAATTTTTATTCTGGTGATGGAGATTTTGAGTCTCTTATTAAAATCAAGTCAACGACAAGGATTCATAAAAGGCTTCAAAGTCTCTAGAATTACAAAAAAATTACATATTTTATTTGTAGATGATATCCTCCTACTGACAAATGCTTCAGTTCAGGAATGGAATGAAATCGAAAGACTGGTTCAACTGTTCTGTTCAGTTTCAAGCTTAATGGTGAATCAATTAAAGTCGATTGTTCATTACTCAAGACTATTGGAATAAACAAATTTATCTTTTAAGAAAATTCTTCCTTATAACTTTTCAGATCTATCAGTGGGTTTCGAGTATCTGGGATATTTCTTGAAGGTAGGTTTACAAAAAACTTAAGAGTGGGTTTTGATTTTAACCAAAGTTGAAAACAAAATAAAACATTGGAGCTATTGGTGGTTGTCCCTGGGGGGTAGATATATTCTATGTAAATCAGTTCTGGAAATTCATCCCGTCTATTGGTTATCTCTTGCATCGATCCCTATCTCTATTCTACATAAGTAAAGGAAGTAACTCTACAATTTTCTGTGGAATGGGAGTGGTGATACAAAACATTATCATCTCTGTCATTGGGAGACATTAGCTCAACCAAAGCGTTTGGGTGGCTGGGGTTTTCACAATATCTTTTCTTTTAGTAAAGCATTGGTAGCATCGACTTTGTGGCGAGTTATAACAAAAGAAGGTATTTGGCATAAAGTAATAAAGGAGAAGCATTTTCCATACATTTCAGTTAATAATTGGCTCAAATCTGCTTCCTTTCATCATCCATCGACATCTAAAATTTGGACTAGTCTTCTAAAGTCAGTACATGTCATTACAAATTGGATTAGCTGGAAGCCTGACTTGGGCCATTATGTGAGCTTGGGACGGGATACAATTTTGGGTTTGGGCACTTCTTCATTTCTCTCTCTTTCGCTTATTAATGCTCTCAGGAAGAAACAACTCACGGTATTGGCACATGCATAGAGTAATCAAGAACATGACACAAATATATCTGCATGGATCAACAACTCAGATTTGGAGCTTACAGGTAATCTGACAACGGAATGTGATCAGTATAGACGACCATTACAAGCAACATGGGTGATTATATCTGAAAAAGTTGACGAGCTAATTTGGATCAGGGGAGACTCATTAGGCAATCTCTCAACAAATAATGTATATGTGACTTTATTATCTACTCAAGATCAGTCGATGATCACAGGATGGTGTAATCAAATGTCGAAGTGGAATATCCAACAAAAAATAAAACACTTCTTGTGGCTGGCAACAAATAACAAAATTATGACGTGGAATAATTTCCAACTCGGAGGATGGAAGGGACCAGGGCGCTGGAAATTATGCAAAAAGGATAGTGAAGACTGTGCACATCTATTCATACACTATCCCTTTACTAAATTAATATGGTTAAAAATAAAAAATATCAAAAAGATTACTCAAATTTGGAGAGGAAGTGACCTAAATGAATGTCTATCCAATTGGACAGCGGATAAAAATGCTTCTCCTAGTATTGCGACCTATATTTGCTGGTACATATGGTTAGAAATAAATGTAACAACTTTTGAAGGAAAGGAGCCTTCAGTCACAACGATGGTTATAAATACTCTTGGCAACTATAAAAAATCAGTGGTCAAAATGAATATTCCTCCTTCTCGATCTTTTTGGATAGAAGACACTCTTGAGTTTCTAGTGGCATGTTTTGATGGAGCAGCCCAGGAAGATGGGAGTTGTAGCGAAGCAGGGGGTATCATAAAAATCTCTGCCTCTACAATTTATAAGTGGTACTTAAACTGTGGGGCGGGAACAAATACGAAGGTTGAACTTATGGGCGTGTGGGAAACACTTTTCATAACAAATTATTTGTCCATTTATAAGCTTCAGATTCTAGGAGACTCCAAAATCATCATAAAATGGTTAAATAATAAGGGTAATCTTCGTGTTAGCTCCTTAGAAGGGTGGAAACGAAGAATCAGTTTGTTGAGAAGAAAGTTTATGGATACCAACTTTTATCATATTTTTTGTGAATACAACAAGGAAGCAAATGAGCAATCTAAAAAATCTCTTCTCGAACTGGAAGGTTATATCGTGATTCACAAATGGTCTAGTGATTTGGAGGGCCAAAGGTGCATCATCAAAATCTATTAGTGGGCGCCTATTTCAGCTCTTCAATTTGAAAGTTTTTCTTCTCAATTTTTGTTACTTATTGCTGGTCATTGTTTTTTGGATACTCTCTCAGTGATGGCACGGTAACTTTGGAATCTTTTTGTGATGTTTGTAATGGAGATTTTGTCTGATGTATGGAACATCTCCTTGGCAGTTTTTTTATGATTGTTATTCTCTCTAGTTATTGCACAAATGTCAGCTATGTGCTATATCTATAAATAACAACCATACTCGTGGATGTAATAAATTATATTATCTTAATATAATTGTGTTAATTTTCTTCTGGAAAACCAATCATATATTATATAAATTAACAATGTAATCTATACAATAAGAGTTGGATTCCGTTTACATGGGTATATACACATGATACAATTATTTCACACCTTAAGTTATTGGTAGTGTAAGTGATGTTTGATGTGTGTCTATTTAAGAGGAGATAATGATATTTATTGGTGTAGAAGTTATTTCAAGATCTCATAACATATAGACAATTATGTATTGCCTACTTTAGAAACACATATGCATGGGATAAGGTTTCTTTATTTATTTATCAAAATTTATCTAATCAAATTATTTTTTTTAATTTATTAAAATAAATAATGATAACTTTTTTTAAGTTAAATTTATAAGAACTTAGGATTAAATTTTATAAGTCTATTTGCCTTCCATAAAAAAACATCTTTAATAGAGAGAAGTGGATAATGTTATAAAATGTCTTTAGTTAATAGTATCTTCATATCAGCTAACAAAAGTATAGTTGTATTTTTGTTGGATCTGGTCATTTCTATGTCTCTTTATTTAGGAAACTGTATTTAATTAGCATATTTATTTTAAGCGAAAATTAACCCTTTTTAAAATGTAAATTAGTTGCAAATTTACACGAACTTGAAATAGACGAATCTCAAATCCATCATATTCCTTAGAAGAGGCAGTTGCAACCTTGGCCACACTATAGGTTCAAAGCTCATATAAATACAATAATGACACTTAAAGGCAAGGACTAGTTACGATGCAACTATTTCCCTTGTTATAAAAACATCTACTAATAACTGGGAAGCATTAACATAGCATCCATTTTAAAGATAACATCGTACGATATGAACGAAGAGCTAAAATGTCAAATAAAATTAAAGATATGGTGATCAAGATTGATCTTTCCAAAGCCTATGATTGGGTGAGTTATATATTCACTTTATACTTATCCATCCATATTGGATGTTGAGTTCCCTTTGTAAATTGACGTTGAGTTCCCTTTGTAAATTGGGTGAGTTATATATTCACTTTATACTTATCCATATTGGATGTTGAGTTCCCTTTGTATGTATTTTGTTAGTATCATTTTATTTCCTTATCAACGGTTCAACTTCAAGTTTCTTCACTTGTTACAAAGGCTTTGGGTGGGAGTTCCCTTTGTCCACCCTACTATTTCTTAATGTAGTTGAAGGTTTGAGACATACAATTGTCTCTAATTACTAAAGTAAAGTAGTGGATGTTTAAAAGGTATTGGTTTTTCTTATTGTAGTAGAAGATTTGAAACATACAATTGTTTCTAATTATTAAAGTAGTGGATGTTTAAAAGGTATTGGGATGGGGAGAGTCTTAACTCTAACTCACATGTTCTTTGTTGATCATGTTCTTTTGTTTGGTGATGGAACTCTAATGGAAGCCTTAAATATAAATGAAACATACAATTGTTTCTAATTATTAAAGTAGTGGATGTTTAAAAGGTATTGGGATGGGGAGAGTCTTAACTCTAACTCACATGTTCTTTGTTGATCATGTTCTTTTGTTTGGTGATGGAACTCTAATGGAAGCCTTAAATATAAAGAAAATATATCTTTGTATTTTTCATCTATATATATGTTATCAATAAACAAAAATTATCAATTTTGTTTAATAGAATAATATAGGGGCAAGTAGAATCATCTCTATAATATTTGCATTTTAGTGAATTGAATTTAGTAAAGGTTTTAAATATCTAAGTTTTATGCTAAAACCAACTGACTATGGGTATTAAAAGGTTGCGAAAATAATCACTACTTGGTGTAATAGATGATTGTCTATTGGTTGAAGATTGACCATTGTTAAATCCATGCTTGAAGTAAATATCGTTTATTGGCATTCTATGTTCTATATTCTAGTAGGAATTATTAAAAAGAATAGGAAAAAGTGTTTTCAATTTTCGTGGATGAGTCAATGGAAAAGGGAAGAAATTTCTCTTGTTAACTATAAGTGAATTTATAAGTCCAAGGTAGCTAGAGGGTGGGGCTTAGAAAACATTCATCATTTGTGTAAAGCACTAGTAGTTAAAAGTTTGTGGAGACTTATCAATAAGGAAGGACTTTGATACACCATTGTCTTCTTGTACAAATACATGCACCCACAAAATCCTTAAGAGTGGATATGTTCTCTAGTTAAATCATTTTCTAATGATTTGATGATATAGAAGGCCCTAGTCCTTTCCTTTCCCCTCAATAAAAATTAACTTGTTTGGAGAGATAGGGATGTAAAAAAGGTGAAGATCTAAATCAGATCTTTGTCAAACCTTCTTGTAAATTTGTAATAAGCATGTAATGTTTATTTTTATTTTATTTTGTATTTTTTGGGAAAAAATGGAAGGGGAAACAAACCATGTGATGGTTGGCCTTCCAATTCCACCCCGTTAAAAGAAATGAGCGTTGTAGTGAAGAAGACTAGGGAGGCAAGGATAATTTGGGATGACAATAGAAGACATGGAAGTTTGAAGAGGGTAGCTTGCTTGAATATCAGTGGATGAAGGAGTCAAGTAGCCTGTCCACGATGAGCGAATATGCCCTTGAGTCATGGCCATCTGCAATTTTGTATTGTTAGTAAGTAACAATAGATAAATTATGTGTATAGCTCACCCTTTGTAATGATCTCCCAAGATTAATAAAATCCCTATTACGATGTTGAAGTTTGTGTGTTAGTTTCATGATTCTGTATGAATATCTAGTTCTAGTTTGAGTTTCATTCTTGATTGAGGAAAATAGAGATCGATGGACACTCCTTATGAGAAATCAAATTGATAATTGCTAGAGAAAATCATTGTCCATTTGAGGGAAATTATTTTCCTACTTAGGTGAGTTGGTTTTGTTGGCTAATGTTTCCACTTCCACAAACCTTATAGAACATTTTTATTGTTGCATGGGCATTTGTTATTTTCCTACAATCCAAACACAACACATTTTTATTGTTTTGGGCGTTTGTTCTTTTCCCACAAGCCATATTTAACATTTTATTCATTGCAAGGCCACTCAATCCATTTTTTGAGCATCTATCTTCTTTGTTGGGATGTTTCCTTAGAGCGCGGTGTCTTAATTTACTAGTTAGTATAGTTGGGTGTCCTTACTTATTTGACTGGTAATTTAACCTTTCCCCACAAGTTGCACATTGTCCCTTTGTTGTGGACATAACATTGGATCTCCTATGGGTTGTACACACACTCTCTCTCTAATTGAATTTTCCCTCTCTTGCAAGCCACTATTCCTCCTTAGTTCATAAGAAATCTCTTTATTGAGTGTATTGCTTCAGAGTCGTGAGTTGAGTGAGAATTTTTGGACTAGAGAGAGTGTTGTTTGAGTGATAATAACTTGGGTAGAATCAAATGATGTCATGAAAGTCATATTTGTTTGCTACCTTATAAATAGGCATTAAAGAATATTACAATGTATGCGCCAAAGTTGATGGAACACATTGGAAATGGCATTGTGTATCTGAACAAGCAAGCACCAACAAGCTTGGTGGTTCACAAGAAACAAAGTATACTTTCATTTTGCATTGTATTTGGCCAATTGTTGGGTTGTATTTGGCATTGCACCCAAATATTGTCATAAAACTAAGTTGAATTCTGCAACGGATTTGTGTTGATGAAATAGATAGGCCATAGGCCTACTGTTTACAGATTGGATGGTATTAGAGCATGTTTCAAAGACTTGGAGAATACCTACATGGTACACACCCACAACCAATACCAAAGTGGTAGACAAGCATTGCTTCTAGGCCTACATTGAAGTAAAGACCACCAATGGGAGAGATTCCTCATGAAGAAAATGATAAGGAAGATTCAAAGGTTAGGTTTGCTCGGCTGGAGAATAACATTGTTGCACTAACATAGATGGTAACACATCTGATGGTAATGAAGGGTAAGGAGGCCAACACCATGAAGAAGTCAAGCCTGGTAAACTCACCTTTTATGACCCTTCCTCAAGAGACCTTTGGTGAATTTGAGAAACACACTAGAGGCATAAGTTCCAAGATCACGAGGCAAATGGGATATGATGGCCAAGGGATAGGTAAGGAAGGATAAGGGACTTTGATCTATTTTTTAGATCAATAGAGGCCCAAGCATGAAGGCCTAGGATTCAATGAATAAGAAACCAACAAAATTTCATCTCAAACCACCTTTGTCAAGGAAAAAGGAACTGGAAAAGAAGCCATTCCCATGAAGGAAAAGGTAGTTGAAAAATGAGTGTGCAATGAGCCACTCAAATTTTCTTGTAGAGGCTTGGAAGAGGGAGAAAAAGAGATGATTCCACCATCTATATTTTTATCCAACTCTTGCAGGACTAAGAAACCAAGCTAGCAAGCACCATCACAAATGTGAAAGGTATGACATAGTTTTTTTTTGTTACAAGAAAAGGGCAGATACGGCTAGTGATTGTTGGCACTCTAGAAGGCCGGGAAACCCATGCAGGAACTATCGCCGATATTGTAAAATGACTGGACATTGGGAGGCCAAATGTTGGAGGATTCACCCTGAAATCCATCCCAAGAATCTAACATCTAAGAAGAAAGCTTGGAGAGTCAATGTCAAGGGTAAAAAGGAGATGCTTGCACTTGTATCCCAAGGAGAAATGTTTTTCCAATGATCGATTGGAACAACAAATGTCATCTCCATCCATGAGATGGACATTAGTCTTATGCCAAAGGCATCCCCTATTTAGCTCTTATCTTCCATCCTATAGTGAAGGTACCCTTTCTTGGAGATTTTCCAGAGTTTGCTTGATGATCGAAGAATAATATTGAAGGGAGTTGAAGCTTTTGGGCACAAAAGGATTGCAAATGGGGAGTTTTGATTTGAATTGGATCTTTGTCGAACGTTATTGTAAATTTGTAATAAACATGTAATATTTATTTGTATTTTATTTTGTCTTTTTTTGGAAAAATTGGAAGGGGAAACAACCCATGTGATGGTCGACCTTCCAAAGGTATCCCATTAAAAGAAATGAAGGTTGTAGTGAAGAAGACCAAGGAGGAAAGGAGAATTTGGGAGGATAGTGGTAGAAATGGAATCTCGAAGAGGGTAACCTGCTTGAATATCAATGGGTGAAGGAGTCAAGGAGCCTATCCATGATGAGAAAATGTGCCCCTGAGTCATGGCCATTTGCAATTTTGTATTGACAATAAGTAACAATACATAAGGTCTATATATAGATCACCCTTTGTAATTATCTCCCGAGCTTAATAAAATCCAAATTAAGATGTTGAAGTCTATGTGTCAATTTTGTGACTCTATATAAATATCTAGTTCTAGTTTGAGTCTTCTTGATTTAGGAAAACAAAGATCAATGGGAATTCCTAACTCAAATTGACAATCACTAGAGAAAATCATTGTCCATTTGAGGGAATCGATTTTCCTGTAGAGGCAACTTGCTTTTGTTGGCTGATGTTTTCTCTTCAAAAAACCTTACATAATGTTTTTATTACTTCTTGGGCATTTTTTATTTTCCCACAATCCAAAAAAACGTGTTTTTATTGCTTTGGGTGTTTGTTCTTTGTCCATGAGCCATATTCAACATTTTCTTCATTGCAGGGCTACTCGATACATTTTCTGAGCATTTATCTTCTTTGCTAGGTTGTTTCCTTAGAGTGTGGTGTCTTAATTTACTAGATGGTCGATGTTTTTATTTGTATGGTCATTTTTTTTTATAGCTGGGTGTCCTTACTTATCTGGATGGTAATTTTACCTTTCTCCACAAGTTGGATGTTGTCCCTTTGTTTTGGACTAAGCATGGGCTCTCCTATGGGTTGTACTCTCTCTCTCTCTTTCTCTAAGCAACTTTTTCCTCTCTTGCAAGCCATTATTCTTCCTTAGGTCGTACAAAATATCTTCACTAAGTGTATTTCTTCATAGTATTGAGTTGAGTGAGAATTTGTGGTCTAGAGTGAGTGATGTTTGAGTGCTAATAACTTGGGCATAATCGAATGATGCCATAGAAGCCATATTTGTTTACTACCTTATAAAGAGGCATTGAAGGCTATTGCAATGTATGTGCCAAAGTTGAAGGCAAGCATTGGAAATGACATTGTGTATGTGAACAAGCAAGCATCAACGAGCTTGGTGATTCACAAGAAATAGAGTATACTTTCATTTTCCATTGTATTTTACCAATTGTTGGGCATTGCACCTAGATATTGAGAGAAAAATAAATTTAATTTTGTAATGGATCCATGTTTATTAAATGGGTAGGTCATATGCATATTGTTTATGGATCAGGTGAGATCAAGGACACAATCGCTTGTTACTTTGAAACCCTTAATCATAACAGTGAACTTTGAACCATTTAGTGATGGCAATCACTTCCATAGTCAAAGTTAATAGAGTCAGTGTAATGTCCGTGTCATGTGGTTGTAATTTACACCGGGAGGTCACTCCGAGTGTTTCTGGACCTCAGCTAGCTTTCATACTTTGTTTGGAGAGCGTCATGAGTTTTTAGACACTATTTACTTTGGAGTCTTTTTACTTAGGGACTGACCGCTTGACTTGTCTTTCTTTGGAGCTGGTTTTTGTTCCTTGGGGATGGGATTTTTTACCCTTTCTTCACCTCATTTTGTGAACCTATTTTCTTTGACTGTTTCCTTAACTAACTCAAACTACACATCAACCATTAATGACTTAGTTTTGGGTTTTTACTTTGCCTAGGATTCCTGTGGCAAGCTCTGTTTCATTGGGATTGTTTCTCTTCTTCTGACATCTTTGTCTCCCTTGGGATTTAAGACTTTCTGTTTTACTTGGCATAGTGTGTCATTGAGACTTCACCATGAACCTGGGGACGTTAGTTGGCGTTACACAAGACGTCACTACTCTTATGGACCCACAGGATGAGGAAGAATGACACATGATAGGAATTTTCAGTAAGGCATACAGGGTTGGGGCATCTTCAGTACCCTTACCTTTTATTAATCTTTCTTTTCCTCCTTATGGTGATACTGTCGTTTCTAAGCTTTCACTGGCTTCAGGTAAATGCCATGAACACTCTTTCTTCTGTCCTACATCTTCTGGTGATGGCCCACCTACAACGTCACATTCCCCGGTCTCCCATCAACCAAAGGCTTCGATACACCACTGTAGAAAAGGGGATAAATATGGAGCACTGGATGGTCGGGTTAGGAATCCTCTACTGAACGGTGTTTAGACTGGAATTTTGAAAAAGGCGTGGAAACCTAACAAGAGAGTGAGGAGGATGGTTCTAGGAGTTGATGTAGGCCTAGAAGAGACTTGCAGGCTAGCCTTGTGTGGGTTGGTAGGACGAATTTCTTACGCCTACCTAGCAGACTTCTCTGTCTCAGCTTGGGTACAAAAAACCTGGAAACCTATCCTCAGATACTCTCCTGAGATACAATATCTCACGAAAGGGTGGATGGGTTTTATTTGCAGAACTCCGGAGGACGCTTCTGTGTTACTCGACAGGTTCTGGGTATTATGGCAGAGTACTCTGATGTTAAAAAGGTGGAGGGTGGCCTTTGATCCTGCCACTGAATACTTCCAACATAGGCACCTGTGGGTATTATTTCCTATACGACCCCTACATATTTGGAATGAGGGGGCCATGAAGGCATTTGGAAATTCACCGGGTGTTTTATTACACTGGATACTTCGTCTATGGAGTCCTCGGCAAGAAAAGTGGGCAGGATATTGGTGGCGATCAATCTACATGAAGGACTGCCTGAAGTGATGGACATAGAGTGGCGAGGTCGTCATACTAAACAACGTTTAGATTATCAAGGAATCCCCTTCAGATGTAGCTGGTGTCATTGTACTGGCCACCTTCGAAGGGAATGCCCTGGTGAATTCATTGAGGATAAGTCTGAAGAAACCTTGCTCCAAGAAGACCCTCTGACTTATATGGATGAAGATGCTTCATTAGGGGTCGTTCCTCACTATTCTGCAGCTGAGGCTGAACTTCCTTCAGCTCCATCAAACACTCTTTCAGGTAAGTTAAAACAACTTTGGCCTTCACTCTTTTCTTCTCTAACTGAGTGGGAAAAGGAAGCAGTCGATAGCTCGGACTGTCTGTTATGTTCCACCTCTGGTTATAAAGGGGTACCTGAGGGGTCACAAGCTTTTCATAGTCTTGGTATTGAGCAACATTTTTCTGGTGTGGAAGGGGATACACCCTTTATCTCATTTACCGACCTACCAGCTGCGAGTCGTGTTGCCTCTCCCTCATTCACAAGTGTAGTTGGTTGTTCTCTTCCAGACCTGCAAGGGGATGAGACGCCTGAGTTGCAACCCACTGGTTTGGAAGGGGATAATACAGTTACATTTTGACCAGTGGTGAGGCGTGCTTCCTTTCCATCCCACACAATTGTAGGTGGAGTTACTGACCTACCAGATGTGAGTCGTGCTGCCTCTCCCTCATTCACAAGTGTTGTCGGTATTTCTTTTCCAGACTTGCAAGGGGATGAGATGCCTGAGTTACAGCCTACTCGTTTGGAAGGGGATATTACAATTGCATTTCAACCAGCGGTGAGGCATGCTACCTCTCCTTCCTACACAAATGTAGGTGGCCCGTTTTATCACGAAGCACAAAAGGGTGAGGCGAGGGCGTCTGTGTCACTCCGCAACCCTACTTTCCCTGTCACTTTCGATTCACTGTTGGAGTCAGGTTCTAGAGAACCAGAGGAGATTGAGAGCACACTCAATAATGTACTAGAATCACTGATTCCTGTTATTAAGAATAGTGATCAGGAAATTAAACTACCCACTTTTTTAGGGAGGACTTGCATTGATCGTGGAGAGTCTTCTGGGAATACTGGTTCCAAGAATAAACAGGCAAGCCAGGGGAGAGAATTTGCTTAGTTGAGGGGTTTAGGAGTTGATATCTCTCCCATCAAAATGACAAGCTGTCGAAAAAACCAGTTACAGAACTCGGTGAAAATTTTAGAATCAACCCGTTATTCTAGTGATACTGGGCCTCTTAGAGCAGTGAAAGCCCTGGTGAGGGAAAATTAATGTTACTGCTCTCCTTAAACATTCGAGGGATCGGAGGCACCCTCAAAGCTACTTCCATTCGGCGTTGTTTGGCACTTACTCGACCGAAGATTATTATTTTCTTCCAAGAAACAATAGTCTTTGCTCAGAAAGCGAGGGAATTTTTACTTTCTTTCAGACCGACGTGGGAAGTTTGCTCGGTAAGTTCCGTGGGCACCTCTGGATGATTATTGGCTGCTTGGGACCCTAATATTTTCTAGCGAGCTCCTTATCTTATGGTGGGGGGCATTTTATTATCAGGTAGGAGTGTTTTATATCATAGGGATGTAACCTTACTCAATATATATGCACCATGTACCAATCAGACTTCTTTTTGGAAAGCTTTGGATGACAGTGGTCTCCTTACTTTAAAAAATTTAATATTGTCTGGAGACTTTAATCTCCTTCTCTCTCCAGAAGAAGCTTGGGGGAATCGAACTGGTTTAGTGGATGACTATTACAGTGATATTTTTTCATCAAAGAATCTTATTGATATAAAACCGGCGAAACTGTTGCCAACTTGGAGGAATGGACGCCAGGGGCAGGAAGCCATTTCAAGGGGACTAGATAGGTGTCTAGTAGTTGAAAATCTATTAGTTGAAGTTGGATTTTACAAGTCATGGGTCGAGCTACCTTTTATTTCCGACCATGCCCCTGTCCTCTTATAGCTGGAATTGCAGCCAACCTATAATTGTTTTCCCTTTAAATTTAATGATCATTGGCTATGTGCAAAGGACTATACAACTATTGTGGAAAGAGTATGGAAAGACCCGATTTATCTCTCAGAAAGAGGCAAACAAAAGAGAATATTATGGAAATTACAAGACCTAAAAAAATATACAAAAATATGGAACAAAGATCTGAAGGCAAAGAACAAAGCTAAATTGATGTTGATTGAAGCAGAAATTAAAATATACTTTGATATTCTGAGTAGTGACTCTAACGAGGTAGGAACAAAAGAAACATTGAGGTGTTTGGAAATAGAGAGATACGAGCTATTAAGAATTGAGGAAGAGAAATGGCGCTTGCGCAACAGGGCTCTCTGGATGGTAGGTGGAGATAGGAAAACAAAATATTTTCATAAGGTCGCTAGTCATAACAGAGTCAAAAAACATATTTGGGAAATAAAAAGGGATGTTGGTGATACAATGGTGGATCAACAGGGCATTAAAAATGAAGCAATCCATTACTATAAGCAGTTCTATAGAGCATCTTCCACACTAAATATAGACGAACAATGTAAGTTGATAGATCTATTCCCAATTATGGTTGATGAAGATGAAGTGAATACATTGTAAAACCCTGTCACTCAGGAGGAATTGAAATCGATACTTTTTCATTGTAAGAAAGAAAACAATCCGGGATCGGACGGGTGGACAACAAAGTTTTTTTTATTTTTTCTTTGATCTAGTCGATGAGGATCTCTTAGCGATGGTGGAAGAGTCTAGACTTTTAGGCAAAATCATCGGTGGCCTAAACTCAACCTTTTTGACATTGATCCCGAAGGCCAATAATCCAAAAAATTTCATGGACTTTCGTCCTATTTCCCTTTGCAACCTATGTTACAAGATTATTTCAAAAGTCATTGCCAACCATATCAAGCCCTTTTTGTCAAAATCGATCTCTCCTGAACAGATGGATTTCCTGGAAGGTAGGCGTATACAAGATGCAATCAAGACGGCGCATGAAATCCTCCACAATATTAAAAAGAAGAAGTTAAAAGCACTTGTCTTAAAACTAGACTTAAAGAAATCCTACGATTGCATTGATTGAACGATCCTTCTGAAAATTGGGATGGGGTCACACTTGGCCAATTGGATCATGTCGTGTATCACTTCCTCGTCCTTTGTTGTCCTTATTAATGGGGAGGCTACTGATTTTTTCAGAAGCAGAAGGGAAATCAGACAGGGGTGCCCTTTATCACCTCTTATTTTCATACTCATCATGGAGGGCCTCATCTTATTATTGAAAAAGAGTCAAGTGGACGGTGCTGTCATAGGTTTAAAGATTGCTAGTTTCACCATAATCCTACATCTTCTATTTGTGGATGATATCCTCATATTATCCAAAGCTAGCCTATCAGAATGGAGAGTGATCAATAAACTACTTTCACTTTTTTGTAAAGCTTTTGGCCTAGCAGTGAACCTTTCAAAATCTATAGTCCATTATTCTGGCCTTTTAGATCATGAACTGGACGATTTAAAAAATTTCCTTAATTATACTTTCAGTGATCTTACGAATGGGTTCCGTTACTTGGGTTATTACTTGAATATTGGGACACACCCAACAACAGATTGGGAATGGATTGTTGCCAAAATTTGAAACAAAATCAATTACTGGTGTAACAGGTGGCTCTCTTTGGCTGGGAGGTATATCCTGGTAAAATCTGTTCTGGAAGGACAAACCGTTTATTGGATGTCTTTGGAAGCATTGCCTCATTCAGTTTTAACCAAAATCATGAAATTGATTTTCGATTTTTTGTGGAATGGCCACCAAGACAGACAAAGGATTCATATTTGTAGCTGGGAGTTTCTGTCAAGACCCAAAAAGAATGGGGGCTGGGGTATACGCAATTTAAATTCTTTCAATCTGGATTTAAACTCAGTGACACTTTGGCGCGTTCTAACAGAGGAAATTCTTTGGCATAATGTTGTCAGAGACAAATATCTAAAAAAACTCCACTCTTATCAACTGGCTAAGAAGACCGACCCATAAAGTTAGGTCTACTTCAAGGATTTGGGCAAGCCTCCTATGCACACTTCCGATCATCCTTCACTGGATTACGTGGCTACCTGGCAGTAGAAATCATATAAAAATCGGCTGTGATAGAATTTTAGAAATGAGTATAAGATCTACACTCAACATTGAATTATGGACGACACTCAACAACAAACAGATCACATTCCTTTCACAAGCAACAAAGACACATAAACAACTTAATTTTTCAGATCGATGGAGAACAAGTGCCGATTTGGGATTAGTGGGCGCACTAGCTATGGAATGGTCAAATTACATTAAAGATCTATGTGGAGAAGGAATTACACTGTCTGCATTTACCAAAGACAAGCTGAAATGGGCTGGAGGAGACTGGTTGAGGGCTTTTACAGTCACAAATTGATATGAGGCAATTATATCCACATGTTCCTTGCCGATTTGGAGTGGCTGGAAGATTGAATGTTGGAAATGGTGTACACAGCTAAAAATAATTTTATTCTTCTTACTGGCAGTCGAAAATAGAATACTTACTTGAGACGTACTTCTTAGAAAAGGGTGGATAGGTCTGAGACTTTGCTATTTGTGCAAAACAAACTCAAAAGACACTCGTCATCTTCTCATTCATTGCGATTTCACGAAGAGAGTGTGGGCTTCTTTATCTCAACATTTAAATCTAACTATTAGATGGAATGGTCCTTCTTTGGCTGACTGTATGGAAGCATGGATACAAAACAGGTCGACACCCAAGACCCTCCCATTTATAACATCTTGGTTTATATGGAAGGAACACAACTTGGTAATATTCGAAGAAAAGTATCCGTCGGTAACTACTGTGGTCTTCAAGATCCTTGGACTTCATAAAAAGTTGGTTGTCATCAAGTCCCAGGCATTGAGAATAAGACATTTTTTCAGAATTCAAGGTTATACAATGGCCTTTTTTGATGGGGCAACAAAGGCAGGGGGTTCAAGATGTGGGGCAAGAGGTACTCTGAAATGTATTGAGGCTTTGAACTACAGATGGTTCATTAATTGTGGTGCAGGGACCAACACTAAAGCAGAATTAATGGGAGCATGGGCATCTCTTTCGATTGCGAGTCTTCTGAATATACAACATTTGCAGGTCATGGGGGATTCCAAAGTGACCATTGATTGGCTTAATACAAAAGGGAATCTGCAAGTGATCAACATCGAAGGGTGGAAGATTAGGATAAGAGAACTGATGGTAGCCTTTCAAGGCATAAATTTCCATCATATTTATAGGGAATCCAATGAGGAGGCTGATAATCTATCTAAGAGAGCTCTTTACTCCCCCAAAGGTAAACTTATCTATTTTACTTGGGATGGAGAAAGTGAGGGACCAACCAAACACATAAACTTTTTCTAATTCATGAACCTGTTTTGAGTGATTGTAGTTATTATATTCTTGAGCATGGAATTGACACCGAAATGATTCAAACTTTTCATTGTTAGGCTGAGCAAAGATGCTTTAATTACAACAACATATTATAGGTCTACTGTAGGTTGGTAGGGATGGCATGGAATGGACGAAGGCCTTTGCACTTATAGTGGAGTTATTTTAGAAGGGCATTTTTTTTCAGTGCTTCTTACATTTGACGAAGATGTAAAAACATTATAATGAATATAATTTTGAGCGATTTTTCATCGGAAAAAAAAGGTGAGATCAAGGATTGAACTTGGATGGGATGTGCTAGTTAGTTAAATCTACCTCAACATGTAATTAACCTATTGAATGGTCAAGGAAGGTTTGTATTAGCCGATGTAGTATACCCAACTATTACTTACTTATGGAAGTAAGGTTGGTCAATTGATAAGTCTATTGAATTGGAAGGACTAAATTTTGACTCCTGCTAGGCTTATACTAGGAGGCTAGTGCAGAGTTCTATTATATTAAGAATGGAGGATGAATCCTAGTTTTGGTATAAAAATCCTTCTTCAAGTAAGTGCATGGAGAATTGGAGGATGACTTCTTGGTATGTTCTAAAAACCGTTATTCAATATTATATTAGGATATTTGTAAAGAGTTCTATTACATTGAAAATGGAGGATGACTCCTTCGTATGGTCTAAAAAAATGCTTCCTTAGGTAAGTTCACGACTAGCTTAGGTTATATGGATATGTAATTTGAAGAAAATGAAACATAAGTACTCTAGTGGTGGGGGAAGATATGGAAAGATAAACCTCCAATGAAGTGCAACATTTTTATGTGTTTAGCTCTAGCTAACAAATCCCAGACTTGGGAATGACGAACTCTTTAATTATCTTTCTAATTTCTATGAAGACAAGTAAATAGTATGTGCATTAATTTTGTCAACCCAGGGTTTTGGATTACTTGCAAGTTATAGTACAATGTATATGCACGCTACACTTCCTACTTTCATTGGTTTATCTAACATGCGATTGTAGTTTCTACAATCACACTTACAAGCAATGGAAAATAGTCACACAAAGATTGGCAAGGAAATAATCACACAAGCTTTTTTGAGGAATTAAACAATCACACAAGCATTGGCAAGGAAATAAATAATCACACAAGCATTGGCAAGGAAATAGATAATCACACAAGATTTTCCAAGGAAACAAATAATCACAGAAGCTTTGGCAAGGAAATAAACAATCACATAAGCATTGACAAGGAAACAAATATTCTCACAAGCATTGACATGAAATTAAAGTGACGAAAAGTAAATCGACATAAAGGTAAAATGTAGAAAGATAGAGTGTAAGTGTGAATTGTTGCCAACTATGATCACTATTTATAATCCATGGAAATAAGTGTGATTTATTGGAATGAATGAAATCCTCCATAAATGATTATAGTTTATTGGTATGAATACAATCTTGTAGACACAAATCTAATTTTTAAATTAAATGAAATCCTACCAAAGTAAATATGACTTATCAAAACAATTACAATCTCATAGGAATAAATCTAATTTATCGAGTAAAAGAAACCGACATAAATAATTATACATCTCGTGTCCTATGTGGAGTGGGCCATGTCTCCTCATAATAGGGTGTTGGTGGTATTACAATAATAGATAAATTAAACTATCATAGTCATGTAAATGGCACAACAACAAAAACTCTAGAAACTTCAATTAAGCAATAACAATCTTATACAAAATATAATTCCTTCAATCATTTCTCTCATACCTTGCAAGAGCGAGAGATCCCATTTTATAAAAGATTTAAGATGTTTAAAATATCAAAGACACTTTGAGAACATGTTTGAGAACCAATGGTTCTCAAGTTTTTCTAACAATAGCTATTATTGTATCTATCCATCATCAATCTTAATACAAAATAATCATTAAGTTTGTTCTTTTCGCAACCACATATCGAATCGACAAAAACTTATTCAAAGGACCATTTCCTTAAAATACATGCATTAATATTCTCATCCAATTGCTTTCTCCTATGCCACCCGGAGCTTCGAACCTTTAGCACATGATCTGGGATTTGCAACAATCCTATCTGGTTGGATCTGCAACAATTTTGTAGGGTCAGATCCAAATCTATCCACAACATTCCTATGTAGTAGGATCCACAACATCCATGTGTGGTAGGATCGACAACATCCCTGTGTGGTAGGATGCACAACACATCTATACATAGGATCTGCAACACTTCTTAAGGTGGTTATAAGTACATAATTCTTCCTACTTATTATTCAAATAACCAGTGAAATGTGAAAGTTTGTGAATCAAAAGCACCTTAGGACAAAATTGTTATCCGAACACCAAAAGGATCAATATAGGATAAGAAGGTAGGTGAAAAGGGTATGGATTATGCAGAAAAATAATAAAATATGACATTTCCAGGACCCATCATCTCCCCCCAACTGAAGATATTGCATGTCCCCATGAAATCCCATATTCCTTTGATCTATCATTCAGGTCTGAGGGTTTAGGTGGTAAATATGCATAATGGATGGTGCTCCAATTGTAGGAAGGATGAAATTTCTCTTTAGTTGTATAGTACCCCATTTTCTAGTTCACTTTGCCCCATAAATAATCTTCTTCTTTTGGATCAACAAGGCTCCACAAGATAGGAAAATGGAATTTAACTCCAATCCACTTGGTGCCATGTAATTTTAACCATTCAATATACTTTTGATATCGGTTTAGTGCAATTCAAAACCTAGAATGAGTAAAAGGATCTTTCTATTTTAATCCTAGAACCATTGACTCATTTTGTCTCTTCATGCATGCCAAAGTTTCCAACTTATTTAGGGCTATCCAATGTTCACAAGTGAAAATAGTCAAGCTTTGTGATTCTTGGAGACAAGAGACAAATGATTGAATCTGAATCATTTCAACTCTCTCAACAAATAACTTGGAAGGTTGGGGAGCTCCCGTCACCCACAAGTTTTCATTCCATTATGTGGACTCCAAGAAATAAAGGGCATCACTCCACTTGACCTTATTTCTCATGAATGAAACAAATTCCCTTAGTTTAATATCATCGACATAGGGGTTTGGATCCTAATTGTCTAACCCAATCAACATGATATTATGCTTATAGAATGCACACAACAAATTCCTGTCCTACTCATCGCTCAATAAGAATGCTTGTATTAGCTGGATAGGGATGATAATGCGATCAATGTTATCTGCTACTATAGTCCTAATTTGAAAAGATACCATATATTCCTTTAGGTACACATAATATACCGGGGAAGGAAGGTGATAAGCTTACATCGTATGGTCCAAATGACACATATAGTCTTTATCATGCTTCAACTGTTGAACCTCAATGGTCAATTTTTGAATGGTCATAATTGCTTCTTGCTTCTTTAGTTTCTCCACCTCCTCTATGAAACTAGTTTCTTTCTACTCCTCTATCAGAGAGATAACCTTTTCCTCCAAATATTTGCCTCTATTTTCCATTTGGCAAACTCACTCTTTAGCCTCTATTTTCCATTTGGAAACCTCACTCTTTAGCCTCTCAATTTTGATAAGATCACTTAAATGACCTCCTTTTACCTATGCCTTTGTTGTCTCTACATCTTCCTCCTCATATTCTTCTTCTTCAAGAGCTAGAGAAAGCCCCTGTTCCATATGAGATTCAAATTTATCCATGTCTCCTTTTTCAAACTCTTTTTCTTTTGTAGGGTTTGTAGAGGATTCTTGTTCTACCTTCACGATATCTTCATTTTCATCATATATATTATTGTGGCCAACTTTATGTGAATCATGAGGTGGCCAATCATGTTGTTCTTCAATGGTCTGAACCAAAGCATCCAAGCCTTTTTGAGACTCTTAATGTTGTAATTTTTCTTGTGTAGAAGATAATTCCTCATACAAACCAAATATGAATTCTTTAATCCCTTATGAAGTTTCTTCAACTATCGACAATATTTTCTATACTTTACAAAACAGAAGGGTTGGAAGTTACAATACATAATTCCTTTCTTCTTTCTTATCTTCTTTTCCTTTAGTTGCTCTATTTCTGCTACAACTATTTCTTCTTCATCATTTTCTTTTTTTGGTTCCCCCAACTTAGGTCTCGTGTCCTCACTAGGACATATATTCTTGAGTCCCTGTATATCCTCTGAATCCTCCTCTTCATTCACTTCAATTGTTTCTAGATTATTTTCTGGAGTTGTTCTAGACCATATTATCGATCAAATAAAAGTTTTAGGAGGGGGAGCATCCCTCCAAAAGCTTCGGAATTTGAGTATTAAGGAACTTCTCTCTAGACCAAGGTCCTCTTGTGGGCCTTTCATTAATTCAATAGCTTCTACTTCTATACTCTGTTTCATTCTTGATTTCATGGCCTCTATTCCCTTTTCTCCCATTGCTTCATGATATTATATATTCTCCTCCTCTTTTGCTTCCTAGAATGGTGGAGAGGCCACAAAGGTGGCCCAACTCCTCTTCGTTTTTGCAAGGGATTCCTTTACCAGTAACTTAATCAACCCGTGATGAGCTAGGCTCGCCTTAGGGTTTCTCCCTTCTTGGATCATCTTGCACATTAACTCAAGCGAGTGGAGAAGGAAATATGGAATATTTATGCATTTTTGGTGTCGTAGGTGGGTCAACAACTTAAAATGGTAACCAAAGATAAAACTATACCTTCCTTCACAGGTTAGGTATTTGTGTATGACATGGCCACCTTAGACCATGGTGGTGTAAGGGATAATCGTTGGGTTTCGTTTTCAGTTCCTATGTCTGTTTCATCCTTCCCCCAAGAAATTCATTGCGGATAATATTTGTCGTAGATATATGTTCAAACCATCTTTCACCTGTCTAAGATAATATTGTAACTCTGGAAATCCTCTCTTCGTCCACCCTAATTCACAGCCCTCAAACCTCAACAACAAATGAATGGTATGATAATGGAATTTCCATTGCAATCTCTTTGTCAAAACACCATAACTTCTTGAAATACACCATCTATCTGGCCTCTTTAAACATCTTTAACACCTTTGATTTCTCAGATATAATTTTGGTGTCTTCTGGTTTACTTCTTGTTGGAGTTCTGCCCATTGTGAAAAAGGGTTGGTTCTGGAGGCACAATCATGAGTAGGAAACTGGTAGAAGTGGGAAAGATAACCCTCAATAGCTAAACTAAATGGGATGAGCAAACCGATTAAGTTAAGACATGACATGAATGATGAGTTGGGGTGGCAATGTATTTTACTAGTTTTGGGATGATGGGAGTATTATTACAATTTCGTGGGACACAACCACAATAATTACCATGATTTATATGATGATCATGAAAAGAACCACAACACATAAAAATTCATGTCCTCCATTCATGTCAATGATTCGTTTGAATTCCGTCAAAATTTGTAGCATTACTGCTAAATATGGTGGAAAATCCTACTAAATATGGAAATTGCTACATATGGCAATACCCTCCCCCCTTTGCTTATAAATGTTTCCCATCCTCGGGTATATGAGGTATGGATTTCCAAAATTGGCATGGGTAAAATTTAACAAGAAAACTATGATACTCATCAATTATTGAAAATAAGAGGATAATATGCACATTTATCTACCTGTGAAGCATTGTAGCAGTTATCACAGTAGATTTGGATTTGTGGCAAACTATGAGTGTTGGATAACTGAAATATTTGCAATGGATGGTCCCGTAGTAGGATGCGATTATTTAGTAGGATTTTTTGTAATAGGCCTAGATTCTACAACAGATCGAGGATTTTCAACAAAAGGTTCTATAATAAGCTAAGATTCTACATCAGACGAGATTCTGCAGATAAGGTTTTGTAGGATTTGAGTTTCTATAGAAACAGGGTTCTAGAGTAGACAACAAGGTTGGACTTGGAAACATAAGGTTATGTAGTAGGCTGACGATATGCAACATAAGGTTTCATAGCAAGATGGAGATCAGACGAAGGATCCGTAATAGATGGAGTATCTGCAATAAGTATAAGTTTCTATAGCAACAAAAGGTTTTGTAGCAGATGGAGGATCTGCAACAAGCAAAATATTTTGTAGTAGTAGAGGGTTCTGTAGTAGATCGTACATGTGGTGTCAACATGCTACAACAAAACAAGATATTAATCAAGTTGAAAAAAATGTTTATTACTATTACTATTATTATTTTAATTACAAATGTCATCTACTAGAAAGCTGATTTTAATATGACATTTGTCCAACTACGACCCCATGGTGGGTTTTCACAGTCATATTTTTATTCTTCTTCTCTTTTTCCTTTTTTTTATTACAAATGTCATCTTCCAGAAAGATGGTTTTTAGATGACATCTCCAAATATGAATATGAAACAAGATCTTCGATGAAGGGATCCTTAGACAATGGTTTTTGATACAATCTGAAATGATGAATGTCATCCATAAGGGGACTATGATCTTCATCAACCGTACACAGATTCACTAACCCATTGTCATAGACAATATCAAATTCATATGGTCCTAGCTAATGAGTGAGAAACTTTCCCTTCAAATCCTTGTACTTGGAATCATACATGAGAGGGGAATTTCTCACCTAAAATCTCTTCTTCTTAATGAACTTGTCATACCATCTAGCTCTCCGGTGTTGAATAATGGAAGAATGATGCCGAGTAGAATGAAAACATTCATCTATCTCATTTATTTGGTTCAAGAAGTTCTGCTGAGATTATGAGAGATCCATGCCTAGTTGTAGTGCAGTTCTTAGTGTTTTTACTTTGAACTCAATGGGTAGGATAACATGCTTGCCATATACAAGTTTTAGGCCCTTCATTTTGAAGATCGCCAAGTTTTACGGATATATAAAGGTTTTGCAGAACAATATAACACATCAGTAGTGGATCCAAGTGGCAAAAAGCTAACTGCCACTATGCTAACAAGGAAAAGGAGTGACGAGTCAGCTGAGAAAAGAAACACAAAGATATGGAATGTTCAAGCGCATGCGAAAAGGATGCAGAATAAAGAAAGCGTAATAGTGGAATCAAGAATCCAATAAGCCCCATGGAAAATTTATAAATCATGGGGTTATGTAATGGGTTGGGGTTCTGTTCCAAGTTTTTGTTTCGGGTTTTCCATTAGTTCTGTTGTTGTGGGGTTTTCGGGTTTTGTTGTTAATGAGAATTATTTAGTAGGAACTACAACTGTGTAGAGTTTGAGAGTCAAGATTAGATCCCTCATTGCCGATTCATTTGTATAAGTCTTGATATCAAGGAATATATTCCATGTATGATGAGTTGTGATAAGATAATATATGATGGAGTATTCAAGCGCCCAAAAATTTGTCAACATATGGATGAATGCATGGTTTCTTTCTTGTGTAATCTTTGTTGTTCTGTGTAACTGCTAGTTGTGTTAATGTTTAAAGAAGCTTCTTGATGTATGTGTTTACTTTAATGTTGTGAAACACAGACTGTTCAATGATTTTACTGGTCTAGGCCTTTTAATGTTATGATATATTTACCTTTAAGTATGGAATTGTAATGTAATGCGTTGGAATTGATGGTGTGTCCTCTTTAACTCACTTTATCACACAAGTCTTGGTAGAACTTCAAGTGAGACCTCCTTCCCTTTTGAAAGGTTGAATATGCCAGCACAACTAGACTACAATGGTACCTTTGTTGGTAACCTTCGAGAACCCTAGTCTCTGATTTCGTGCCAACAAATGGTTCCATTGTCCGGACCTGACTTTTGAGTGAGTTTTTAGAGGATGCAACATCACATATTTAAGTCTGACATTGAAAACTTGTGGGAAAGAAGGTGTGATGAGTTCATATTTCAAGAAACCAAGTTATGACAGAAAGGGCTGAGGGTTGTGAAGGAAACAATATTTTATTCCGAAAATTCCATCGATCAGTACAAAATATTTTGGATCTGATTCCTAGAGGATGTCTACCAATGGCTCAACCAGTTGCAAGAAGCGCCATAATTTAAAAATCACGTCAAGAAAAGATTCAATTGGACTATTGAGCGATTAACTTCTCTTCACTAGTTGGATCACCAAATTTTGTCAAGCTGTGGAATTTTGGGTCCACACTAGCTTGGAAGGATACATCATTGATTTTTTCATAGAAAACCACCAATCATTCTTAAAGGAAGAAGCAATATTTACGCGAGATCCCAAGGGAGATTACTGGGAGAAATTCTGTCGTGGATGAATATCTTGTTGGTGGAAGAAGGAATGCTACCAGATCATTTGGTTGAAATGGATGAGTACGACCCTTTATGCATAAGGGGTGGGGGATTCAGGTGAGGATCCATGATTTAGGATATGGAATTTCTTGAGATATGGGGGGTCATCGTGAGAAGAGTGCCAGAGACAAGAGGGCTTAGAAAAGGGTTGTGGTGATTGAAAAGAGGTGGTGAGAGAAGATGTAAAATTCGATGAAGAGGCATGATCAGTCACATAAGGATATCAACCTTAAGAAGAGTCATAAAAGAGAGTTAGAGAAGTTGAAAGAGTTAGAGTTACGTGGACGAATGGACAGTCAATGGTTGAAGGAGAAATTTGGAGAGAAAGATGAGAGTTATAGGGGGAGTAGACGAGATGGAGAAAATTCAGAAGAAAGAATCAATATCGGAGCCACCACCAAGGAACAAGACTCAATTGTAACCTCTACATAATTCACAGGAGAACCAACTCCTGCAACACTTGAATATGTGAAGTACATTACAAGACCTGCTACGATATGGAATCCTAGTGTGACCCCAAGTTTAAATAATCCCATCCCGAAGATGCAGGAACCATCCTTGGATCGCCTAGTCCCTCAGTGCAATATTCCAATCTGGTAAATTATACAATCCATTCTCCCATAATTTATGTTATTTCTCGTCATTCTATTCTAACCAGTTCGAGTGGTACCAATAACACTAGTTTGGAAAGTTCTTTAGTTTTATCGCAACTAGGACTGTTAGGATTTATCTTGATAGGCTCTCCAAGTCCTCCCATGGTGCATCACCACGTTGGATCCCTCCCTCGATACCCATAATTTTGGGGTAAGGGGGATTATGATGTTGAACCACATTGGTTCATTTGCGAGGCCATTTGGTGGTCTCATGGAACTTTGGATGCTAATAAAATAGTTGAGTTTCATACCACGTTAAGGAGTCAAACATTAAAATGGTATATGAAATCCATCGAATCGGGGAATCCCCAGGGGAAACCATTTCCTTTACTGTAAGTCAAACAAAATTTTATAGCTGAATTTAAACTACCCCAATCTGAGCAACATGCTCTTTCTAAACTATGTGAAATCAAACAAAGAGATGAGAAATATCCCTGGGAGTATAACCAAAGATTCAAATATGTGATAGGGAAATTGGCCAACCCCATTCATAAATACCACCAACGGGAATGGTTCATTCACATACTTTTACCATTAACTCAGATTCCACTAATCCAACAACAAATAACTACATTTGGGGAAGCCCTAGAACATGCCATGAAAATTGAGGTGATGGCGGGATATCCTGGAAGCTTGCAGGTAATAAGACCACCTAATGACTACAATATTACACAACTGTAAGGCTAGATTTCCACCTTGACTGATAAGATTCAATATTTGACCATTCCTAGAGCAACCCACCCTCAAATCTGGTGTACTGGTTTCTACACTGAGGGGCATACAACGAAGGAATGTCTTAGATTGAGGGGTGCAGGACCCCCTCGACAACTGATAGAAACTCCACCAATAGGACCGTCTCGAGGAGTTGTGCAAGTTGCAACTACTGCACCATTCCATGGCCTAGTACAATATTACACCTTCCCAAACCATCAAGATAATCAGAATAACGACTATTGTGAAATTTTCTGAATCCATGGTCATCCCCCTCGACATTGCCCAATCCTACAAAAATACACCCCTATCCCGAACATAGTCTACTTTGAGTTATGTGGGTTCCCTAATCACACCACCAAACAATGTCGTGCTCCGGGTGCTCTTGCATGCATACTAGATCGGTCTAGATTCAGGGTTGACGAAGATCCTTAAGGATTTTTAGGAGGAAATAGAGGTGCTGGAGGGTTCAAAGGAGGACAAACTGGTGGAAGAGGGCCAACTCAGTGTTATAATTGTGATGAGTAGGGACATCTCACTAGTGATTGTCCTCTTCTGAGACATCCTTTATGTACCCACTGTAGGAAAAAAACCCATGCCACTGAGGATTTCCCTAAATTGATCGTGAAGTAGGAGCATCGCGCGAGACAACAAGGCTCTAATTTGATAAATTCAGAGCCCCAACCTGGCACTGAAGAAAAAAACCCCTTTATTAATATTATTACTGGAGGAGGAACAAGGACTGGTGCCTATGTTGATAACTCAACTCAAAGAAATATCTGCAAGGCAGTACCATAAGATGTTACCATTTGGCCAATCAATATTGTATCTATCCTGTTGGGAGTTTGCAAAATGTTGAAGTGGACTTTAGATGGAGTCAAGACAATGGATGAATTCGAGGTTATAAAAATCATGGGGGAGAAGGACCCATACCCAACTTTATTGGGCATTGATTGGGCTTATGATAATTTTGCCATTATCGACCTTAAGAAAGAAATCATGACCTTTGAAGAAGATGATATGAAATTAACCCAACCAATAGATCCGTACCAAGGTCCTTGTTATATGGATTTGATAGGGGGGATATGGAAGAGGATACCCTGGATCATCTCTACACTCTGATTGCAGAAAAGAGGGCATATTATATTAACCCAACTGTAGATGACTTGGTAATTTGGCGAAGGATCCAGTCTGCAGGGAAGGATTCCGAGGTAGCATTTGACAACTGGAAACATGTAAGATATGATAACTTCTCAAGATTTTGTGCGACTATCAGAGCATCCAGGTATATTGGGTTAGAGGTTAGAGACTACCCTATGTACAATGGCACTTAATATGTATGTATCTTTCTTATTGAATTAGAGGATAAAGTCACACCAAAGAAAAGAATTGATGTACTTGATGTGTCGTTAAGGTCCTCTTCAACTAGATGGTGGACCAATCATAAGGGTACTTTTTCTTCTTGGGATGAAGTAAAGCATTCCATCCAACATCTCTTTATTCCCCCTTCACAACTTACTTCACATATGGAACAATCATCTTTGGAATCATATGAGGGGATTTCAAACCCAAGGGAGCATGTTGCACATTGTATTAAGGTATGGGAAGTTGTGCAACTGCCTTCTCAATTGTGGGTACTTCGGTTTACTCATTCCTTGGGAAAAATTTCAACTGCTTCGTATATACATGAGGAAGCTCGATGCCAAACTGGTTGCTGGGAAATCCTTAAACGACAGTTTTGTCAAGACTTTTTATTCTTATGCAAGTCCCCTGAAATCACTATAGATTTGCAATAGATTAATAAAGTACTTTTTACTGATGAAGTTAATACTATACATCCTCCTAATATATGTTCTGAGCATGTGTATCTCCTTCATCATAATATTTACCCATCCTCTACTCAACTTCTTGCGGGCTATCTTACTGTTTATAAATATCCAGAAGATCTTCATGACCTTGAGGAACTTAGGCATTTGACATTTCAGGAATCCGAAGGGGCTAGAGAGGTTAAATATACTATCTTGGAGGTTGTTAGTAGTTCCTATACCAAACCCTTAAAGTTATAGAAAGTCAATATAGGAACTGATGAGCATCCTAAGATAAAATCCATTGGAGACTATTGGGATGAACAGATCATGATGGAGATACATGATCTGTTGCGGGAATATGAGGATCTGTTTCCTACAAGTTTTTTAGAATTAAAAGGTATTAAGGGAGATTTAGGGGAGATGAGGATAGAGTTAAAGCCTAAATCAAGACCAATCAAACATAGGCCATATCGGCTAAATCCCAGAGTCAAAGAGAAAGTGAAGAAGGAGATTGATAGGATGCTCATAGCTAGGCTGATTTTCCCTGTCGATAAAGCTGAATGGATTAATCCTATAGTGATACAAACCGAGAAAGGTACATATGATATATGAGTTTGTGTGGATTACAAAACCCTAAACATTGCTTGTGTACATTAACCCTTTCCCACCCCCTTTAGCGATCTGGATCAAGTAGCAGGAAATGAGTCATATTCCATTACATATGGGTTCTTCGGATATCACCATATTTGAATCGTCGAGGAAGATAAGAAGAAGACTAATTTCACTATTGAGTGGGGATCATTTTCCTACAACGTCATTCCTTTCGGTCTTAAGAATGCCCCAACAATATTTTCTCGGATCATGATCACAAAATTCCATGATTTAATTCATAAGTTCCTTAAAGTATACATGGACGATTGGACTGTATACAACTTACTTAAAGAGCACATTAGACTATTATGATTGATGTTGGACCACTGTAGACATCTATAGATTTCCCTTAATTTGAGAAAGTGTATTTTTTGTGTCCCATTTGGGAATATGCTAGGTCATATTATTTGTAGGGAAGGAGTGCTAGTAGATCCTGTGTAAATTGAAGTTATTCTTAATATGCCTCCCCCTACCTCTGTTAAGAAGTTGTGAATGACCCTGGGACATATGGGATATTATCACGAATTTATCAAGGGTTAAACGAGCATAACAAGACCTTTGGAACAAATTCTCAAGAAATACGAAGGGTTTCGTTGGAATCATAACTGTGATAAATCATTTGACCTGCTAAAAGAGAAGTTGAAAACTGCATCCATTTTGACTTATCCTAATTGGAAAATTGAATTTCAAGTACATATCGATGCCTCTACAGTTGCACTAGACACTATTCTTGTGCAACAAGGGGAAGGAAACTTGGACCATCCTATATACTTCGCCAGTCACAAACTTTCCCAATATGAACATAACTACACTACAACCGAAAGGGAAGGTTTGACTATGGTGTACACTTTACAAACGTTTCGGAATTATCTACTTGTAAGTTATTTTAAGTTTTTTATTGACCATTTTTCTTTGAATTATTTGGTGAAAAAACACGTGTTAGAAGGTCATATTTACAGGTGGTTGCTATTGTTTCGGGAGTTCTATTTTGAGGTCATTGTTAAGCTTGACAAGTTAAATGTTAGGATAAATCACTTGTCTCACCTAGAGTCTGGAGAAAGTGGTGGACCTGTATATGACCAGCTCCCAGATGCAGATATATTCCGTATTGAGGTCGTTCATGATTATCTATCATATATTTCTCTATTCTTGACTACTAGTACTATGCTGGGAGGATATTTCGTGACCCAAAAGAGGCACCTCATGGTTCGCACAACTGACTATCAATTGATCGCGGGACAACTCTACAAATTGGGATTCAATAATATCTTGTGGCACTGCATGTTATACCATGTAAGACTTGATATTCTATGGGAATGTCACAATGGAGTTGTAGGAGGAAACGTTCGTGGCATGACTATGGTGGCATGCAATGTTTAAAGATGCTAAGGAATATGCTTGGGCCTGTGATGTATGTCAGAGAGTGGGAAAACCATCACACCACGATGAGTTGCCTCTGCACCTTGTTCGTGCACTACAAGATTTTGAAAAATGGGATGTTGATTTCATCAGTCCGATAAATCCTCTAGCTAAGAATTCAAAGGTCAGATATATAATTACCGCAACTGACTAAATGACTTGCTCAGATGAAGTAGAGGTTGTTTGAGATTGTTCTACGACTACTGCAACACAGTTTCTTTTTGAGAATGTTATTACTAGGTTTGGTTGTCCTTGGAGCTTGACTAGTGACCAAGGAGCCCACTTTATCAGTGAAATTATAGCGACCCTTACTAGATCATTTTTTATTCAACATCATAAGAGCATTCCCTACCATCCACATGTTAACAAAACGATGGAATCATTTAATAAAATCTTGGAGATGGGGCTGACTAAAGTTTGTTGTGTAAATAAGGATGACTTGGATGAGCGGGTTCCAACTGTTTTATGGGCATATAGGACTACCAAAAATCACTTGAACATGTATACCCTGTTTCAACTAGTATATGGTCGAGAAGCAGTTGTGCTAGATGAGTTTATCACCCCAAGTATATTCATTGCACAAGCTACCAATATGTCCGAGGATGACTCTGTTGTTGCGTAGGTGGAGGAACTGTTGGAACTTGAGGAAGCTAGGTTCTTAGAATATTTTCATTAGACTGTGGAGAAATCCCGACAAAAGGATTGGCGTGATCGACATATAAATCATAAATAATTTGCGCAAGGTGACTTCATGATCTTATATGACAACAAGTATCCAAAACATCCGGGAAAGCTCCAAATGCATTGGCTTGGTCCTTTTATAGTTGCAGAAATATGTGAATATGGAGATTTAAAATTGGTGCAACTCGATGGAATTCTTCGACATAGCTGGGTGAATGGCACACACTTGAATCCCTACCTGAATGCTACATAATTACATTTCCATTACGCTCTTGGTTCTGGGAGTGTGTTAGTAAGTAGGATTTCCATTTCTGTGTTTGTTTTATTTTATGTCAATGAATGGTGATGTGTTATGTGTTTATATGTCTTAGTGCTTCGTTGTCATGTCCAATTCATCCAACCCGTATATTCACCTTGTGATTGTGGAGGTTGCAATCCTTAATGCGATTAAAATTTGAATTTTATGCCCTTGTTTCATCCCGTGGGTCATTAAAATCTGTTATTACCTTTGTACTTGTCATTACATCTCTTCTCTTCATAGTGACTTAAATATTAACAATTGTTCATCCTTTTTTTGGTTCATCGCTCGCCTACTCATTACTTTCCCAAATTGATTTACTATTCTGTTACAAACTTTCCTTTTAGGCATTTAATTGCCCAAATCACGTCATGGAGTTTGGCGCATTCGAGGGATTGAGTCAACGTTAATGCCCATTCTGGTCAATTTGCAATATTCAATGCATGGCTTTCACATCACCCTCTGCATTTTTCTTATAAGCACATCTTTGGCCGACAAATCAATATTCTTGTAGTTTCATCGTGCTAACTGTAAACTTAGTTCTGGTGCCTAGCGAACTCTCTATGAATTTGTGTCTGCGACCCCATCTCCTTGTTTACTTTGTCTACCACCAAAAGTATGTTAGAATTATTCACACCTATGTCCAGGGATCTGTCCCCAAATCCCCTGCTCCACTTACAATTAATGTTTTGACCGAATTCATTGACCCCCGGGTCAAATTTTTGATGATCTCCATGGCAAGGTGAAACACACATGACTGGTGGAAATGGACTTCATTGGTGCTTCCCAATACCCATCCATGGTAATTCATACATTCCAAGACTACACCACCTTACTGGATGGTTCGTTCTAGTGGAAATAGAAGTAGTTGTTCATGCCCCTATGCTACAACACGCTCATGAATCTGCGGGACTTACCAATGTTCAATACCACCAGTGAAGTCATGAAATGCACTAAATTCCTATTCAACCAAGTGCACAACGAAACCCTATGGCTAGAAAAGGGATACCCCATACATGTGCAAGACATCCACCAACTGAAAATCTTGTCCATGACAGGTCAAAACGTATTAGACGACTTCTAGGGGTTTAGGAAGCATGACAAGAAAAAGGGTATGCTCAACCTCTATGAGCTCTATGGAACTTTTTGGGGAGGTTGTAGCACTCTGATAGATCCCATTAATGATCCATGGGTCCACTGTACTTGCTACCTCATCGTTGGAAAGATAATGAAAAAAATTACGTGGAACGAGTGTATGCTGGATGCCATAACAGTGGTCGAATTCACCAAGAACGACACATCGATGAACTAGTGACAGTATCTACTCCAAGAGATGTTGGAGGCCTATGCAGACATCCATGAGCAGACCACTTATTTCATTTACGACTATCTACTTTTTTCTTTTGTGATGTGGAAATGACAACCTCCCCATGGCTGAAGACTTGCTCATGGTTCATATCCTCACATTGCCAAGTTATTCGATGCTTGGCATGCTTTGAATTTGGCAAACAATGCTGTCGAGCACAATGTTGTATTTTCACAGTGGCACAGTGAGATGGTCACTACAACTCAGAGGCTCAGGATTCCACAAGCGATCCTCAACAAACATACCCTCCACATCTGGTTCGGTATGAATCACGACCATACTTTTGTACGACCGTTGGATGCTGCACTAACGTTGTTTCATATGACTCCTCTATCGTTTTATTTGGATGAAATGGAATTTGAAAAGGAGGTCAGAGGATGGCTAGGAGTCCTAAGGGAAGATACACCAACATGTGTTTCCTACACCCTGCCAACCATTTCAAAAAGGTCCACCCCAACAGAAACATCAAGTGTAGGCCCTAGTGCAAGCAAGAGAATCTGCATGCCAACCAACTCAGAGGAAGAGGCTAAGTAAGAAGAAGGGGATGCGTCATTGAGAAACACAATTCATATACCCTTTTCATCCATTCCTGATGATGCTCAGATCTCAGGTAAGAAGTTTCGAGAGGTATTGACTTTTGTCTTTTCCCAAAAGAAGTTGCATACCAAGTCCCCCTCCCAACCCACTGTTGAATCTCTCTTTACCAAGGCCATCCCACTTTCCTCCATTCCACCACAAGTTCACACCAGTCCACCCCGACCATGCACTAAAAATCCCAATTCCTTTACTTCACCATCCACACCCACCGAAATCCATATTATTGACAACCCTCTGATCCACCCCCAATCTACTACTGTCATTGAAGAGGCCACCACCCCATAGAAGGGTGGGACCACCAATGATTCCACCATGCTTCCATCCTCCCTAGTCCATAACTAGGCTGACACTATCTTTATAAACTCCTCTTCCAATCCTACCACCACTATAGGTACCCCTGCTCCATCCCCACCTACTTCTCCTCATATCTCGAAGGTTCAAGTTGCCTTGGATAGAACCCCCGAAACAAACTTCCTTTTACAACCAGATATAGGACCTGAGACATGAGGAAAAATGGATGAGGACCCTTTGAAATACCAGGAAAAATGAGAGAATGGGTTGATGGATTCTAGGATGACACACAATCGATGCACAACATGACCTCTGTCAAAGAGCAAGTGGCACCAATGTTGCAAGATCCACAACAGTGTAGGGCTATCCTGGATCTCCGCTTGGAACAGAAAATAGTGCTTTCCACACTTCCATCAGAAGTACATGACCAAGTTGTGTGTAGCTTTAGATTCCAATCACCTACCCCATAGGGTGTTGGTACCCCGAGCTTTTCAGAGAACTCTATTTCAAGTGGTCAATCGCTTGCTTCACAACCATTGTTCGATATTTCTTATATGAGTGAAGAAATGTACACCCTTCCTACATCCTAGAGTTTTCAGCTAATTAGGGCTTCCATCAATAAACTAGAGAAGAGAATCACCACAATTGAGCGTAGTAATCAAGAGCTCACACAACACAAAAAAAATTGCAATAGGATGTTTAGATCGTTACTCCAGTTGTGGCACTTGTACAGAGCTTGCAGGTACAAGCTAAGTCTATTGTCGAGTTTGTGTTCAAAAAATTTATACAAGTATGGCCTCCTCTTCGACAGATGGCACCTGATATCCCAGAGGACATTGGCCTTATTGCATCAGTGGATAGGGTTGACCTTGTAGCAGACGCATGGACGCAGTTGGCCGAAAAAATTGAATAGCTCTAGCACCAATTGGATGCTATTTGGATTAAGGAAAAAGAGAAACCTAAAGAGATCCTCTAGAAGCTTGAACATGTAGTCGAAGAGGGCGCTAATTTTGAGTCCTCACTTCATACTAGGACCGAGGAGTGTCATCAACTCTTTGACATGGTCACAGACAAGGTTGTCTTGTTGGAACAACGTAGTAGGCTTGTTGAAGAGCTACGCATGAGGCTTAAAAAGATGCATGCAAAATCCCAGGCCATTGATGACCCTATAGAGTAATCGAAAAAATTTACTGGGATCCAAGCTGAGGATGACCGCTTGGATTCCATCGATGAAGTTAACAGAGCTATGAAGACAACACTCCAATAGTTTAGGCCTACAGTTCAAGCAGAGTACATTCCACTTCAATAGATGGAATCTCTTGAATAAACGTAGTAGAATGATATGTTAGATACCAAGCCCGAGGTACCTGATGTCAACATCGTGCATGAATTTGTTATGGGCACCTTGATTTTGGTGAGGAAATGGTAGGACATGGACGCTCACTATGATAGTTTTCACGAGCAATTTCATGCCATTGTACCAGAGTTGGGCCCTTCATTTGAAGGGGACCACAACAAACTAGCAGAAGGTTGACTCGGGACGAGTCAAGGATTGTGGTCGGGGCCTGTTTTGCAGAACAATATAGCACACCAACAGTGAATCCAAGTGGTGGAAAGCTAACTGCCACTGCACGAACAAGGAAAAAGAGTGATGAGTTAGTTGGGAAAAGCAATGGAAAGATCTGGAATGTTCGAGCACATGTTAGAAGGACACATAATAAAGAAAGTGTAACAACATAATAAAGAAGCCAATAATACCCGCGGAAAAATTATAAAGCATGGAGTTATGTAATGGGTTGGGGTTTTGTTCTAAGTTTTAGTTCCGGGTTTTCCATTGGTCCTGTGGTTTTTGTTTAGTTGTTGTGGGGTTTTTGGGTTTTTTTGTTAATGAGCATTATTGAGAAGGAACTGCAACTTCACAGAGTTTGAGAGTCAATATCGGATCCCTCATTGTTGATTCATTTGTATAAGTCTTGATATCAAGGAATGTATTCCATGTATGATCAACTGTTGTAAGATAATATATGTTGGATTATTCGGGCACCCAAATATTTGTCAATATGTGGATGAATGCATGGTTTCTTTCCTATGTAATATTTGATGTTCTACGTAATTGCTACTTGTGTTAATGTTTAAACAAGATTCTTGATGTATGTGTTTACTTTGATGTTGTGCAACACAAACCGTTCAATGCTTTTACTCGTCTAAGATTTTTAATGTTATGGCATATTTACCTTTAAGTATGAAATTGTACTATAATGCGCTGGACTTGATGATGTGTCCTCTTTAACTCGCTTTATCACACAAGTCTCAGTAGCGCTTGGGATGAGACCTCCTTCCCCCGCAGAAGGTTGAATATGTCAATGCAACTAGAATAAAGTGGTGCCTTTGCTAGCGCAACTAGACTAGAGAAGTACCTTTGTTGGTGTTGAACAATGGAATAATGATGCAAAGCAGATTGACAAAGTTCATGTATCTCATTTATTTGGTTCAGGTGGTTCTGCTGAGCTTCTGAGAGATCCATTCCTAATTGTAATGCAGTTCTTAGTGTTTTTACTTAGAATTCAATGGGTAGGATAACGTACTTTCCATATACAAGTTCATAAGGAGTGAAACCTATGGTGTTCCTCCATCTAGTATGATAAGCCCAAAGATATTTTGAGAGTCTATTAGCCCAATCCTTAAGATGTGGTTACACGGTCTTAGTCATTATGGACTCCAAAATCTTATTGGTACCTCCACCCGCCCATTAGCTTGTGGATTTGATGGCGTGGCTATCTTGTGTGGTATCTAATATTTCTAAGTTAGTGATGGTCTTAATGAGATTTGAAGTGAATTGTGCCCCTCCATTTGTGACAATCTCCATCATAGAGAAAAATATGATACTGCCAATTTTGTGCCTTTGGAAGTTCTTTGGCCTCGACCCCTTGGGTGGCATAATCAATACAGACCAAGATATATGCCTTCTACTTGGACGAAGGGTTAATAGGTCCCATAAATTTTAAATCCCATTTCTCAAAGGGATCCACCACAAGCTAAGTTTGAAGTGACATTTCATCTAATTTGATAGGCCATCATGTTCTGTGGCAACTATCACAGCTTCTCACATACCTTTGGGAATCTCAAAAAATATTAGGCCAGTAGTACCCTAGATGTAACACTTTATGAGTAGTCCTGTTGTCTAAAAAGTGTTGTCCATGGGGCTCGTCATGAAAATCCTTTAGGATGTCATGCATCTTGTCTTCTCAAATGTGTCATTGGATCATGAAATCCAACCTGATGTAAGAGAGGTAAAATTGAACCCAGGAATACTGGGCACTTTGCTTGATGATGTTTTGTCATTATTTTGGTGAGAGATGTGGTGGAAGTTTTCCTGTAGCCAAGTAGTTAGTGTTATAGCACAAGTTGTAAGTTGGGAAAATCTTGAACCAACCACTAATTGACGACAACTAGGAGAGAACCTACCCACTATCACCTTAGGCAAGTGTGCCCGTCACTTTATAGATGAGATAGTCACCTCAAGGGGGGAATCCTGGTGACCCTAGGGGGGATTGATATGGAACATGATAAGTATGAATGGAGGTCCCTAGATGTCAAATTCTAAATGGTAGGAAGAGCTTGGAAAAGAGTCTCGGGAAAGGTTAAGGATTTCCAAGTGAGTCGAGTTACCCGTCGAGAGTAAAGTACCTACCCGAGACACAATGAAAACCAATGATACTTTTAATATATTAGTTGGAAAAGAAAGTTAAGTTTTATGTCCCTAGTTGAAACAAAATTAACTGATATATATCAGCTCATAAAATATAGTATAGGCTTCAAAATAAGTGCTAAAAGTATGATTGAATAAACAAGAGACAAGCTAGTGGAGGCTATCGCAACTCAACAATGATAAAGTAATATTCTACCACAAAAGCAAGGCTGAAAACAAAATATTTCTGCATAGATATATATCATCCTTATGGATGTATCAAACCAAGATTTATAGCAGAAGAATCAACTAATGAAAACTACTTCTAATTATCCCAACAAGTGCGCTAGGGTTAGTAGAGAGTTAGGGCAAAATTAGGGGTTAGTCCTAGGGTTAGTTTAGGAGTAGTTAGGGGTTAAAGGGTTATATTTTATGCAGTCTTATGGATGTAGGTTACTTTTGTAACATCAATAATTAATGGTTTAAAGGGGATTCCTCAATGAGGAAAGAGAGCCAAAGTCTCAAGGAACAACTTCCCAAAGAAACAACTTCAAAACTTGAAAATTTCATGTTTAGCAAGGAAACAATTTATTTCTCCAATGTAACAAGTAATGACTAGTGTATTTAATGATTGGGTTAATAGAGTCAAGCAAATAATGATCTAGAGGTACTACCTCCTTGGGGTTGTAAATCCTCTTACTCCCCAAGACAAGTATCTCTAGCTAGGGTTTAGCTTAAGATGGTGTATGCACTTGTACTTCTCTTAGAAAACCCTTGTTAACCAATAAAATTTAAGCATAAATTGATGGAGTCTAAGGTGGGAGTGTATGCCCTTATACTTCCCACCTAGCTCTAGAAAAATAACCTTGTCTTGAACACAAATGATAATACAATGCAAAAAAGTCTTACCAATTCAAGGAAAATGCTAAGATAAACCACCACAATAGAAAATAAGAGCCTTCCAAGGCTAGAGCGTCACTTCCATCAAACAATAACTAAGAATATATCCATACACAAAATCACAAGAGAGACACTAGCCAAAGATAGCAAAAAAGTCAGTCCAATACTTCTCACAATGGGAGAGTTATGATTCAAAATGAGATCTTATGACCTCTATTTATACAAAATGTCACTAACATGGTTTGTCCACATACTTTTAGGGTAAACCAAAACATTAGGGGTCAAAAAACCTAATATTTCCCCTTTACAAAAATAATATTAAACAATTCATCTTTAAATTGTACTTTTTGCACAAATGAAAACCCTAAGAGTGATGCCACCCCTTTAGGAGGGACATTTTGGCACTTTTAGGTCAAACATTGAGTTGGAGATGATAGGGCTGGGCATTAAAATGCCATGTGTATCCAATCCAACCTTCTACTTCATGATCCAAGGGTTCCTTCCTTCAAAACATGCCACATGTAGTCATCACCACCTCAAACCCCTCAAGCATGATGTCAAGCCTCCAAAGGATGACATTTTGCCTCTTCTAGGAAAAACGTTTGTCATCTAAGGGCTAGGTCAAGTCATCCAAGGTGTCCTCTAGGCCTCTGAAGGTATGTCTCTCTCGTCTAGAATGTAGGCCCTTGGCATCCAACCTGTGGGCTTCAAGCCCCATGGAAGCTAAAGCTAGGCTTTTACCTCCAAAATTGTCTGCCAACTAGGTACTACAAAGAAAAATAAGCACACCCTCCAAGGATCTCAAGTCAAAATATCATGATGAGTAAATAAAATCAATAAACGAGACACCTAATCATGTGCATCAAAGATTACCCTATCAAAAAAGTGCTCAAAGACATTATGCGACTTGCCAAGCTTGGATATGAGAGGGTTGACGTGGTGTCCTATTGGGTAGGTATTTTCTAGGTCAAGGATTATTTCCCAAGTGATCCCTCTCTAAGCCATGTAAAGTGGATGAAGTGGTTAAGGATAAAGACTCAATGGGCATGGGGTTCATGACATACAAGGGGTTGTAGTGTTTCATTCATGGGTGCCTTTGTAGAGGGTGTGTGGCACCTTTGTTTGCAATGCAATTTTTCCAAGTCCATATTTTTTCCATTATTTGTTTCTTTCATGTTTTAAGAATAAGTTAAAGGCCATTTTCCTAGCATGGTGTCTAGATAAATGAAAGTGTCACTCACAAATGCCTTGCAGAAATGAGAAGGCTGGATCGTGATGAGGCCCCCTTTCTCTCAGTTGTGCAACTAAGAGCCACTACCTTGTCTTGGTGGCCAAGTGATGGTAATGTCATACCGCTAGATACCCATGATCATGATAGGCTGGTTCATTATGAGACCTCCTATCCTCCAACTAACCCCTTAAGATTTCACTCTCATTTATTCTTGTAGGTCCCCCTTTTCTTACAGAGAAGTGTTTCATTCTTTCTCGGGGGATCTCTGGGTGAAGCATCTGTAAGGTCTATATATAGGATTTTATATTTTTATCCAACAAAAATACCTCTGGGCCTTCAACCCCTTCTTCACATGGAATGAGGGACACCCCCTTCTTGGGTCAATACACCCTAAAATCCAAAGAGACAAGGAAATGGGGGTTTTAGGTGATGGAAAGTGGAAAGTATGGCTGGGAATGGTACGGTGACTCTTCAAGGGAGTTTCTAGTAGAAAACCCATTCCCAAGGAAGACCACTTACCATGGAACTGTTGGGTATGTGTTATATTCTTTGCATGAGTAGTAGTGTCACATATTTAGGTGGTTTTTCGACACATAGTTTTTGTGCCGATGGTTTTCTATTTTCGGTTAAGGAATTAGGGTTGTTGACTAATCCAAGTCATTAGGTTATGGTTTTGGATGCTGTTGGATCCTATATGTATATTATATTGTAAACAATGTATCACTATGAATGAATATAGAATATGCTAGTTTTCCCGGTTTGGGTTTCTAGGGGAAAAATATTTGTGTAATGTTTGTATTTGCCATTGTATCTTTTCTATTCTTTTATTGAAAATATGTTTGCAGTAAATATTGTACAAGGTTAAAATCTACATTTGGTATCAGAGATTTGTTGGCTTCAGAGGGACACCTTTATGTTCAAATCTTTGGCTCAGGACTATGATAATCCTTGTTACAGTGGGAGATATGTTGTATTGAGTTTTCAGGTGAAAAGAAATGGAAAGCAATTCCAAAATGGAGATTGAGAAGTTTAATGGGAAAAGTTTTGAACTGTGGAAGCTCAAGATGGAGGATCTATTGGTGGAAAGATATTAGTGGATCGCGTTAGATCCAGGTACTGCACCTACAAGAACTTCAACAGATGACTGAAAAAATTTGGATCGAAAGGAAAAGAGCACAATCCGATTGTGCCTCTCATATTCAATATTACTGAATGTGTCAGAGGAAGCTACAAAAAAGGATTTATGGGAAAAGCTGGGGAAGTTGTATCAGTCTAAGTCCCTAGTAAATAAACTATTCCTCAGAAAGAAGTTGTATAACCTGAGGATGAGAGATGGAGACTCAGTGGCAGAGCATTTGAACGCCTTCAATACTGCGGTAAGTCAGATAGTTTCTGTTGAGATTAAAATTTCAGATGAAGATAAATGTATCAGTTTAATGTGTTCTTTACCAGACTCTTGGGATAGTCTGGTTGTGGCCATAGGTAGTAATACAACTGCCTTTAAGTTTGATGAAGTAGTCTCATCCTTGTTGTCGGAGGAGATGATACTGAATTATATGGAAGGACAGAGAACAAACACATTATTTGCAAGAGGACGTTCCTAGGAAAGAAATAGATCTAAGTTCTCAAGTGGGAGATCTAAGTCTAAGGGTAGATCTAAATTTCCCAGAAATTTTGTAAAGGTATGTTGGAGATGTGGAAAATAAGGGCACTACAAGAAGCAATGTTGTTCCAAAGTTGAGAAAAAGAAGGGATCTGAAGAATCTCCTTATACAAATGAAAATACCTCCAAGTAAGAAGGAGGGAATGTGTACTTGGCTTCTTCAAGCACACATGCAGATCATGAGGAATGGTTGGGTGACTCAGGTGCATCCTTTCATATGACTCCCCACAGGGAGTGGTTCTGTGAATATGAAAGGTATGATGGAGGTAATGTTTTCTTAGGTGATGATTCGACAACCATAATCATAGGAAGAGGAAAAGTCAAGTTGAGGCTCATAGATGGAAGGATTATAACACTTCCTGTTGTTCTGCACATCCCAGGTTTGGCTATAAATTTGATTTCTGTAAGAAAAATGGACGATGCAAGGGTAAAAACAATATTTGAAAAGGAAACCTGCAGGATGGTTTGAGGAGCAATGATGTTGCTAAAGGGAGTTCGATTTGGAACTTTGTATAATATGTAAGGAAGAACTATTAGTGATGGGTGTAATAGTTTCATTGTCCCTGATATTGGAGTTGAAGAAGAAAAAACTCCTACAGTCTCTAGAGAAACGGTTATGATGTGGCATCAAAGACTGGGGCATATCAGAGAGAAGGGTCTTCGACTACTACACAGTAAAGATATGGTTGAAGGTATGTCTAACTTCTCTTTGGATTTTGATTTTTGTGAACATTGTCTATATGGGAAGCAAAATCGGGTAAGATTCCCCTCTGGTTCAACGAGGTAAGAAGGAATTTTACAACTAGTTCACAGTGATGTTTTTGGACCTGTGTCGGTCCCATCATTGGGAAAATATGTGTACTATGTCTCATTTATAGATGAATTATAGAGGAATACTTGGATATATTTCCTCAGGAAGAAATCCGAAGTCTTTGACAGGTTTAAAGAGTTTAAGGATATTGTTGAGAATCAAATAGAGAAAATAATTAATGTGCTAAGGACAGATAATGGTGGAGAGTCCTATGGGAATGAATTTGAATAATTCTTTAAGAAGTGCGGTATAGAAAGGTAGAAGAATGCTCCATATACACCTCAACAAAATGGAGTTGTAGAAAGGATGAACAAGACGTTGATGGAAAAAGTAAGGTGCATTCTTAGTGGTGTCGGGTTAGGGCAATAATTTTGGGCAGAGGTAGTGGGTACTGCATGTTACCTAGTCAATAGATCACCCTCATCAATGTTGGATTACAAGACTCCACAAGAGGTATGGACTGGTAAGGAACATTCTCTCACACATCTCAAGGTATTTGGCTGTGATGCATATGTTCATGTTCCAAAGGAAAACAAGAGTAAGCTAGATAAGAAGGCCAAAACGTGTATCTTTATTGGATATAAAGATGGTCTCAAAGGTTATAAGTTTTGGAAACCAAAAAATAAGAAGGTAGTGTATAGCCAAGATGTGGTATTTAGAGAAATGAAGGATGTTGTTAAACATGAAGTCCTACCAAGTAAGGAAGAACCAAAGAAAATAGATTTTGATTTAAAGGACGATGAGTTAGACTCTACATAAGAACATGAATCATAAGAAGATCCTCATACTCCAATATTGAGGAGATCGGTTTGAGAAAGAAGGCTACTAGAAAGGTATACTCCATCTAATTTCCATTCAAATTTTTCTTTGTCTATTACTGATGATGATCCTAGAACTGTCAGGGAGGCAGTGGATTCAGAGGATGGAAATCTCTGGAAAAGGGCCATGGATGAAGAAATGGCATCTTTGGATAAGAATGAGGCTTGGGATCTAGTGGAGTTTTCAACTGGAAGAAATCCCATTGGCAGCAAATGGGTATTTAAAAAGAAGCTGAATGCAAAAGGAAAAGTGGAGAAATACAAAGCTCAATTAGTAGCAAAGGGTTATTCCCAGGTTGAGGGAATTGATTTTGGTGAGATTTTTTCTCCTATTGCCAAGTTAACCTCAATAAGATTTTTGTTATCTCTTACTACTGCATTTGATTTTGAAGTAGAACAAATGGATGTGAAGACAACATTCCTACATGGGGATCTGGAAGAAGAAATCTATATGAAGCAACCAAAAGGTTATGTTGTGAAGGGAAAGAAGGAGCTGGTATGCAAGATGAAAAAGTCCCTTTATGGTTTAAAACAATCACCAAGGATGTGGTATCAAAAAATTGATACTTATATGCTGGGACTTGGCTTCACAAGAAGCAAAAAGGATCACTATGTGTATTTTAAATTAATTGGTGATCATTTGATTTATTTGGTCTTGTATGTGGATGACATGTTGCTGATAGGAAACAACAAGGAGATTATCCAGGATGTGAAAACTCAGTTGTCCTCTAAATTTGACATGAAGGATTTCATTGCTTCAAATTTCATTTTGGGCATGGAAATTAAAGTATATCGGAAAAAGAGGAAACTCTGGTTAAATCAGAGAAAATATGTTGAGACAATATTGCAGAGGTTTAATATGCAGGAATGTAAACCGATCATGGTTCCTATTCCTGTTGGTGTAAATTTATCTGCGGATCAGTGTCCCAAAACAAATGAAGGGGAGGAGGACATGTCTCGTGTTCCATATGCGAGTGCATTTGGTAGTTTGATGTATGCAACGATCTGTACTAGACCAAAAATTGCACATGCAGTGGGAGTTTTGAGCAGGTATATGTCAAAACCAGGGAAGGAGCATTGGACAACATTAAAAAGGGTTTTCAGGTATTTGCGTGGCACTGCTAGCTATGGATTGTGCTACCAAGGAGGACCATGATTAGACATAGTGGTGGATATATATGGCTTTGTGGATGCAGACTGGGATGGAGATATATATCGTAGGAGATCTACAAGTGGGTACGTGTTTAACCTATTTGGAGGAGCAATAAGTTGGATGAGCAAAATACAACCTATAGTGGCACTTTCAACTACAGAAGTTGAATACATGGAATCCACTCATGAAAGTAAGGAATAAGTATGGTTACAAAGATTGTGTTCAGGTATTGGGTTGGTACAACAAATTGTAAGGATAGATTGTGATAGTCAAAGTGCAATTTTTCTGGCGAAGAACCTGACTTATCATTCAAAGACAAAGCATATTGATATTCAATATCACTTTGTGAGAGACATGATTGCAGAAAAGAAAGTATTGCTGATGAAGGTAGACACTTTTAAGAATGTTGTAGATTCATTAAAAAAAATTGTGAGCACTGAGAAGTTCTCTTGGTGTAGAGGATCCATGGGCATTGTTTCCCTGGATTATTGACTATGTAACCCTGTAACCTCCTGTATGCAAAGAAAACAACAAGTGGGAGAATGTTGGGTATGTGTTATACTATTTGCATGAGTAGTACCTTCTGCATTGTGTCAAGCGCACTGGGGGGTTTGAGGGGGGGACTCTAGGCCCCCCCATGGGGGGTTCAAGGGGGCAAAGCTCCTGAGAATTTTTTTTCTGCCTCGGGAAACATGTCACATATTTAGGTGGTTTTTCGGAACATGGTTTCTTTGCCGATGGTTTTCTATTTCCGGTTAAGGAATTAGGGTTGTTGACTAATCCAAGTCATTGGGTTAGGGTTTTGGATGTTGCTGGCTCCTATATGTATATTCTATTGTAAACAATGTTTCACTATGAATGAATATAGAATATGTTGGTTTTCCTAGTTTGGGTTTCCAGGGGAAAAATCTATGTGTAATGTATTTTCCATTGTATCTTTTATGTTCTTTTACTGAAAATCTGTTTGCAATAAATATTGTACAAGGTTAAAATCTACAAGAACAATGTCAACCACCAAGGTGAAACATGGAAAAAGGCATAATGTCCAAGCATATGTCATGAAAGCTAAAGCAATCTAATATACACCCTACTCAAAATGCCTCAAATATTGAAATGACACTCACCATAATACCTGAATTGTACCGCATGGAGCAAGGATCAGTGCCTCTCAGAAGCCAGTTGGTGTGGTGGATGCTATATGAAAATCCTAACCTATGTGGTGGCGATAAGGGTCTCCATATGTGTAAGTGGTTATTGTTGGTTTTGTAGTTTGTCAGCACTCCACATATGCAACTTGAGGGCCTTGAGACATGATATCCTTAGTTATCCCACAAAATTGGGATAAAAGTTAGCAATATCTACAAACCACATAGTGTTAATAGATAGTGCAAGTGTTCATTAGGGAAAAAATCTTTGACAAGAAGCACATCTTCATCATTGGTGAGACTAGAGAGGAAATCAACAACAACATTATCCCTCCTTGGCCTATCAAGGATGGTGATGTCGAATTCCTGTAATAATAATAGATATTTAGTCACTCTACCATGGGTAATGGGTTTATTCATTAAATAAAAAATGGTAGAGTGGTTAGTTTGTAGAAATATAGGATAGCCAATTATATAATGATGAAAATTGTTTATAGAATAAACAACAACAGGGAATTATTTTTCCGTTACCATATAATTTAGTTTTGTAGGGGTTATGTTCTTGTCGATGAAATATACAACATAGGGTTTTTGTTCATCTTATTGCCCAAGCACTGCTTCAATGGAGGTGTTTGAATAATCAATAGATATATGATATGGTAAGGATCAATGTGGTCCTGTTAAAATTGTTGTTGCATACAAATTCTCTTTTAGCGATTCAAAATAACACTAACATTGATTTTCCCAAGTAATTTCTGCATTTTTGAAAATTAATCAGAACAAAGGGAATGCAAATTTTGTAAAGTTTTTTAACAGGATGACAATAATAACTAGCATGTCCCAAGAAACAACAAGTCCCAAGAAACTACGTACATATTTCTTTGTTTTCCAAACAGGAAGGCTAAGTATTACCTCAAGTTTTGCTGGATCTGTAAGGCCTTGGGAGCTTGGCTCGGGTGCACGCACTTCCACCACAGTCTAAATCAGGCAGGCAAGACGATCGATACAAATGAAGTGACATACATCTTTATATAATGGGGAGTTTGGGTTCCTTTGGAACAAGATGTGCCAAGGGATGACTCCAACGAAGGTGCCTTGCAAAGAAATTCAAACGACGAACAATTTGATGAAGAGTCGAGGGAAAGACTTGGGTGATCCATCGTCGAAGGTAAAATTGGATAAGGCATGTGGGGAACACTTAGAAAAGTTGGTTTGACTCATCTAAGGGATGCACACACCTAAGATGATGAGTCAGTTCGATGGATGGGGTGTGCTGACATGAGGGGCACACCAAGGATGGGCATGTCGGTCCCAAGGGGCATGACAGTTGATGATCGCATAGGTTCACTTGCGAGACCAGGATCACGAAGGGGCGCGATGATTCATTTGGACATGGGTTCATGAATGGGCATACTAATTTGTTTGGAAATGGGTTCACGAAGGGGCATGAAACCCCCAAAAGACATGATGGTTCGCGATGGTGACCTTTGGAGGGCCTATAAAAGAACAAGGGCACACAACATAGGAAAAAAAGTTTTGGAAAGAACTTGGAGACATGGAGAGCTCTACGATTCTGAGGTAGATGAAGAGGAGGAGATCCCTCAAGGAGCCAAGTCACTCCACATGGGACGAATTGTGCTTCCTTGAGGAGGAGGGTTTGATGGACAGAGCTGGGTGAATTTCTCTTGGGTAGATTTTTTCTAAGTCTAGAAATGCAAGTCTATGGAGGCATGTGTGAGGTAGAATTGAAATATGTGAAGTCTATGGAAACGAAGAGGCAAAGTTGCAGAAATGAAGAGACAAAAAGTCTGTAGTTGGAGGCATGTCTAAGGTGCACCAAAAGTGGCAGTGAAGATGGATGCGACATAGAGTCTTGTGGTGATGGATCTATTCATGAGTGTCTTGGTGAGGTGAGGCAAGTTGTTTGACTCTGTTGTAGTTATAAACTAAGATGATAATGCTCATGTTGTAACTATTATTATATAACAAAGACTTTGTAAGGTGTTATGCATAGTTTGTACCTTTCGCACTATATCTATCTTTGTCTTTTGTTTGGCTTTTCATGTTCATGGATTTATACTTTAATATGACCAAGTTTTAAAGTAGTTAACGAATGACTAAGTATACAAGAGTTTCACTAGAGTAGGAGTGTGACTCGTTGGTAGCCTAGAACAGAGTATGGGTATGCTCTAGGTGAAGATCCGTAGTCTAGACAAAGTAACCTTGGTGTTTCCAAGCAACCAAGTGAGAAATTTCGCAGTGCTGCATGCCCTCAAGAGGTGCACAAATGTAAGGCACGTCGTGGGGACGTGAAAAATGGTATAAGAGTGGATTCGTTGTAGATTTTGGAGAAGGGTTGGGGAGCTCTTCACCACTATAACAATGATAGATGATATCAAAGAAAACTTTGAAGGCAGTTTATTGTGAAGGCAGTTTAGTGGGAATGTTCATAGGATTGGTGAATGGTTTGGTGCAATGAAAATTTTCATCATAGACTTTGCATTATAATTATGACAGAGGTTCGGTTGAAGGTGCAATGAGAAGGTTGAGCTGGGCACACAGCTTGTGTAGATCGAGAGAAATTTTTATGGTGAAAAAAATCACTTGAGTAGGGTGGTTGATCGCATAACTCATTGAAGAATTGATCACATAGGTAGAATCAATTGGTTTATGTTACAGAAGTCAGTGATGGACTTGTTTTTCACACCTTGGAGAGACCAAGCACATGGTTCATTTGGAGAACCAAGAACTTGGGCAAGGTAAATGAATGTAGGATCTATTGCATGACTTTTCACAGAGATAACCAAAGAAGTGATCGTAGAAGTGAAACATGGAGGGTGATCACATAAGTGATCGCAAAGAGAAGTCGTCCTAGGTTCCAACAAGGTAAAGCACTTGGGTGCATTGGATGACCTGAGGCAACCTAGAGAATCTCTGCAATAGGTAGTTGGTTGGTAACATTTCCATCATAGTATCTTCATGTTGTGCATCGTTGAGAAAAATAGTTGAGTTGAGATAGGTTGTTGGACAATATCATAACCTTTGAACGAGGTATCTCTTTATAGAGTTATGGCAATCAATTAGCAGCAATATGACTTGACAGTCGAGCAATGGATGTATGGTGCCTTCAAGATAAAGCAGTTAAGGCATTGAAGATGAGTTCCGTTGGTTGCATGTGAATTTTGGGACTTACACAAATTTATGAAGTGGAAGAATGGAGTTAGCCTTATATCACAATGAGTGGTGGTTGATGTGAGTTCATGCAGAGACTCGGTTGCTTGGGCAAGTCCAGGCCCATGACAACAGGATTTGAACATGGTTGTAGTGAATGATTCCACTGGAAAGGTATGATTGGCTTGAGTTCTTGCATTTTCCAAGTGTTGCAGTGAGTTGTTTGAAGGGAAGATGGATTATTTGGTGGTTCAAGTGCATCCCGTTTCTTTGGTGAAAACCGACACACTTGAGGGTGACTCAAGTGGTGCAGATTTGAAGAAGTCTTGCAGCAGTTTGGAATGCCTTGGTTGGGAGAATATGTAGAGATCTTGGGATGATATTCTTGGACGAGTCCTGAGGTGGACTTGGCCATATTTGATGCAGTTGTGGAGGTGTCTTGGGGAAGCTACCAAACTCTTTGATGAGGTGTGTTGGATAGGTCTTTGCGGTGGTGGGAAGTGAAGTTTGTTCATGCTGATTTTGAGAGGATGGGTGAGGCACCCTAGTTATTAGTGCCTTATCAAAAATTTTTGATTCAGGTGGTGATTGGATGAGTCACGACGACAGTGCAAAGTTTGGATGCTTGTAGGAGGGAAATTCAATTTCATTCCAAGAGATGGATGGAGTTAGAAAAGGTGTCGACCAATAATTGTTGGTAGTCAACCTGAATGGGAAGAATGCAAACCAAGTGACTTGGGTGGTGTTTTCTCACATTTGGTATGGGACATTGTATGAGGCAACACATGCCTCGATGACTTGCAGATGATTGTGTGATGGCTCAGAGATCTGGAAGGGGTCATTGGTTGAGATCGGTAGAATATTGGTTTGAATGTGCCTAAGGCATGAGAGTTCTTTGAATGACTCATTCTACTTTGAGCATTTTGGATAGTTCATTGGGACATTTGAGGAGTGTAGGCATGTTGGCCACAATCATTGCAGATGTTGAGTTGCATTGAGGTGACTTGGAGAAAGGAGGCAAGTTGAGGACTTTCCTTCATTTGGAGGATTGTGTGGACAAACATAATGCAACATGAAGAGATCAATTGGATTTGTGCATTTCTCTTTATTTGGAGAAACATGGTTGAGGGTGAAGCCTAACCATTCCATGACATAGAGAGGTATATGCAACAACATGTCTAGGTGACGAAGTAGTAAGGCAAAGGAATTCTGAATGTGCAGTTCTTGGGGAAGATTGGCTAATTGTGTCTTGAGGAGGAAAACATAGTCAAGTTTCTTCAAAAGAATTTGCTTCGAGGTGACTTCATAGTGTAGTGAGGTGAGGGGCGACCTTACCTTGGTATGATATCATTGTGTGGATGGAAAAAAATTGTGAAAGGAAGTGACCAGTTTTTTCTCGCGACTTGGTGAGAACAATAACATGACAGGGGGGTCAAGAGTACATATGCACCAATAGGTTCGAAGTGCAACACTTAGACATTGTGGACGATCTCCTTGATGAAGATTAGACAATGGAATGAACGATGAGGAAAGGATAGACACTCACTTTAGTATTTGGAGTTGGACAGAGTGATGGAGATGCGACATAAAAGACTAAGTCTGGACATGAGGAAGTGCATTCTCATGAGTCGTGCATGAAAGTTGTACTAGCTACCCAATCAGTCCAAAGATGGGAGAATTATGTGTGCAGAGACATGGAAGAGTTGGTTGAAGTATGGGAACAATAGAAAGATCATATGAGTTCAATACTTAGGTGAATTTGAAGTGAGGTGGGAAACATATAGTTGTAGCAAGCAACACCAACAATAGTGAAAATGAACAATAGTAAGGCAACAAAATTGTAGAAAGACAATGTAGCAAAGTTGGGTTACTTTCATCCTTGGAGTTGGATGAAACAACCTCATGGACTCAGGAAACATATCATGCAGAGTTGGGTGCAGTACAATTTGGTTTGTGGAAAATTGGGGTTTCCACTTTGGCAAAATTTGGGGTTTCCAATTGGCATGAAACTTGGGGCTTCTAACAGACTTAGTTGTAGCAGAGGCACAAGTTTGGGAAGAGAATTAGAGATCACATATTTTGTGTATGTTGCTAAGGATGATAATGACTTGAGGTGGGGGAGGATGTAAGGCCTTGGGATCTTAGCTCAAGTGCGCACACTTCTACCACAATCCAAATCAGGCAAGAAAGATGCTCAATACAAATGAAGAGATAGACAACTTAATATAGTGGGGATTTAGGGTTCCTTGGGTGCACAACATGCCCAGAGATGAATCCACCCAAGGTTCCTTGCGATGTAATTCAAACGAAAAACAAGACGATGAGTCCATTCGATGGATAGGACATGTTGGCATGAGGGGCACACCAAGGATTGGTGTGCCGATACCAAGGGGCACGAAAGTTGAAAAACACATGGGTTCATTTGTGTGACCAGGTTTGTGAAGGGTCGCGAAGATTAATTTGGACATGGGTTCGTGAAGGGGCGCAACACCCCCAAAGGATGCAATGGTTCGTGATGGCGACCTTTGGAGAGCCTATAAGAGAACAAGGGTGCACAACCAAGGAAGGAAAGTTTTGGAGAGAACTTGGAGACAAGGAAAGCTCTACGATTATGAGGTAGATTAAGAGGAGGAGCTCCCTCAAGGAGACAAGTCGCTCCACATGGGAGGAATTGTGTTGCCTTGAGGAGGAATGTTCGACGAAAAGAGATGGGAAAATTTCTCTTGGGAAGATTTTGGCTAAGTCTAGAAACACAGGTTTGTGGAGGCATATGTGAGGCAGAACCAAAATATGTGAAGTCTGTGGAAACGAAGATAAAGAGTCTGCGGAAATAAAGAGACAAGAAGTATCTGGTTGGAGACATGTATAAGGTGCATTACAGGTGGCAATCGAGATGATGTTGACAGAGAGTCTTGTGGTGATTGATCTATTCATGAGTGTCTTGGTGAGGTAAGGAAATTCGTTTGACTCTGGAGAAGCTGTAAAACGAGCCAATAGTGCTCATTTTGTAACTATTCTTCCATAATAAAGAATTAGCTGGGTGTTAGGCACAGTTCATGTCGCCCACACTATATCTATGTTTTTATTTCATTTGTTCCATTTTTTTTCTCTTGACATTTCATGTTCATGGATGTATACGTAAATATGACTAAGTGTTAAAGTAGTTAACGAATGACTAAGTATACAAGAGTTGCACTAGAGTAGGAGTGTGACTTACCGGTAGCCTAGAATGAAGTACAAGTATACTCTAGGTGAAGAGGCACAATCCGGACGAAGTAACCTTGATGTTGCCAAGCAACCAAGTGAGAAATGTCACGGTGCCACATGCCCTCAATATGTGCTTGAACGTAAGGCACACTGTGGGGATGTGATAGGATCCACTTTGATAACTGTAGGAGAGATATGGTGACCCAAAACAATTCCTTCAATTAGTAGCATATAACATTTTTCATTACTGAGGGAAATGTTTTGCTCCTTGTATATTTTGAGCACATTCTCCAAATTAGCTAAAGATTCTTCAAATGTATTTCTGTATACTGTGAAATTTTCCATATATACCTCTACACAATTGTGAATTATGTCTGAAAAGATATTGAGAACAACCCATTGGAAAATAGTTGGTGCATTGTATAGTCCAAAGGGGAGTACTTGGTAGGAAAATGTTCCCCATGGGCATGCAAAATTATTTTTTTATTGATCCTCGGGGGTGATTTGGATATGATTGTATCCACTAAACCCATTGAGGAAGGACAAATATTTCTTCCCTGCTAGTGTGTGAAGGACCTTACAAATAAAGGGTAAGGTAAAATGGTCTTTGTGAGTGGATTTATTTAGATCCCTATAATTGACACATAATCACCACTTCCCATTCTTCTTTGGAATGATCACAAGTGGTGAGATCCATTGGTTATCATAGATATGATATATAAAGTTCACAATGAGCAATATCTGCAATTCATCCTCTACTATTTCTTGTAGGGCATGATTCATTCTAAGTTGGGGTTGTTGAATAGTTTTCTTTAGAAAATGGCTCCATGATATGGTTGAGGAATGAGAATTTGGTTGTGAGGATGAACAAGAATTGGTTATAAAGTTATTGATCACATCATCCTTAGTATTTTCCTTGAAAGAGAGAAACTAATATAATGTAAGCAATTGATATGAACTCTCTTCATTGTCACTACCCTCATAATTTCTTGGACCATGCTAGGTTTGGCATTGGGTATATAGTGATTTTATTAGTAGAATTTACATGGTAGATGGTCATGTTGTTGGATCTGAAACCAATATAAGCATAAACAATGGCCAACCATGGCCTTCCTAGGATCAAAGGGTATCCTCCCAAGTTGGATTTGGGATGAAAAAAATAAAATATGTGGGACACTTCCAGGAATCCACGGAAATAACTACATCTTCCAAAATTCCCTCAGGTTTAATTGTGGACCGTTCAACTAGTTGAAGGACTGTGGGAGTCTATCGTAGGTTGGATAATCCAAGGTTTTCCATAGTTTTCTTTGTCATCACATTGATATCATCTCCTAATTCGAATAGGGTGTTATGGATAAGGACATTGTTAATTTGGACATCTTTTATAGGGCTCTTGGGGATCTAAATACTTGGTAGTAATGATTTTCCCAAGCATCAAATCTACCAGTTTCCCGATCACATGAACAATTCAAGGATCCTTTATTTTTTTGCTTGGTTTCCTTAAGCACAATTCTATAATATCTTTGGTATATATGGGAACATCCTTGATTGTTTGAAACAATGGGATTCTTACACACACATTCTTTAACTCTTCTAAGAAGTCAAACTCAAGCTGAGTGGGGGGTTTGCTTAGGCTTAACCTCTCCGGATAGGGAGGAAGTTGTGAAACCCTTATGGACTACATCTGATTTGAGGTTCCAAGAAGAGTGGGATGAATTATTGTGGGAGATTGATCATCATAATGATTTATTGTAGGATCTTGAACTTCCTCTTCATCATGTTCTGTAATGACAAGAGAAGTTCCCTTGTTGAGGGTTCTCCTTGATCGTAATTGAATATCTCAACATTCCATAGGGGAGCTAGAATAGGCAGGGTAACTTGGAAACTTACCCTTATAAGTGGGATGAGATGATTTATTGTTTGGGTTAGGAGTGCGTTGTGTAGGAATTTGTGGTCATGGTAGCAGGTTATTCACATGTAACTAGATTTGTTGCTGCAAGGGAAATTGCATAGGTGGAATTTTTGGTTGTTGAAGGAATTACAGGGGGGGTCTGTTGTTGGTTTCCAAAGGGAGGATTTTTCCATCCTTGCTGCTATGGTTTATTTTGGTTTGGTGGAGGCACCCATTGTTGGTAAGGCATGGATGGGTACCAAGGTTGAGGGGGATACTGCAATTGTGGGTTAGTAAAATAAAACTTAAAATGTTGCATAGAGTCTAGGGTCATACATGGGGGACGAGGCTTCCAAGGTCATTTATGAGTGATGAGGAAAATTTTCTTTGTTTCCACATTTTATCTCTGGTAGAATGATTTCAACCCCGATAAAGAGGGACAACTGCTAGTAGCATGCTCCTATTCTCATATTCTAAATATCTCAATGTTATTTAATGGACAATTATTCAAGGGATGCTTCTTTCTACACTTGGGGTAGAATATTGACAAAGCCAATAATTCTTCATCTTTCTTTTTCTTGGCTTGCAAGGTATCCAATTGTGTACTCAAGGAGATGAGTATATTAGTCTTAAAATTTTGTAGTAGGTGTCCAATATATACTCTAGTGATGCCCCCCCAGATGTTTTAGTGATTTTGGATACCACACCTCTTTGGCCCTTCCCTACCTTGGAAGTTCCTCTTCAGTAACTTTTGCAAAGTTCACAAATCTTAGCATAGATTAGATGGGAGACATATCCATCCCCCATTACATTTAGAAGATCAATGCAATAATCCTTGATTCCTCTTAACAAAAGAATTCATAGAGTTTGTTCATCCAACTTAATTTGCTTTGACCACTGTAAATTGTATTGGAACTATTATACGTAGTCCTCCAAGATCTCATCTTCCTACATACACAAATCTAATTTGTAAATTAAATTCAATACTACCAAAGTAATATGACTTATCAAAACAATTACAATCTCATAGGAATAAATATAATTTATCAAGTAAAAGTAATCCTACATAAATAATTATACATAACCTATCCTGTGTGGAGAGGGTGTTGCCTCATCATAATAGGGTGTGGGTGGTATTACAACAATAACTAAATTAAACTAACATAGTCATGTAAATGACACACCAACCAAAACTCTAGCAGCTTCAATTAAGCAACAACAATCTACATAAAAAAATGTAACTCTTTCAATCCTTTCTCTCATCCCTTACAAGAGTGAGAGATCCCCTTTCATTCAAGATTTGAGATGTTTAAAATATCAAAGACAATTCAATAACATGCTTGTGAACCAATTGTTCTCAAGTTTTTCTAACAATAACTATTATTGGATCGATCCATCACCAGTGTTTATAAAAAATAATCATTAAGTTTGTCCTTTTCGCAACTACGTGATAGTAAAAAATAGAGATTATGGTTGTGTGCCATGCATGGGATCAACAAAAACTTATTCAAAGGAGATCCTTTCCTTAAAATGCATGCATTTATATTCTCATCCAATTGCTTCCTCCTATGCCACCCAGAGCTCCAAACCTTTAGCACATGATCCAAGATCCACAACATACTTGTAGAATCAGATCCGTAGCAACCCTCTTGGGTCAGATCCACATCAATCCCATAGGGTCGGATCCACAACTATCCACACCATTCTTGTATATTAGGATCCACAACGTCCTTGTGTGGTAGGATCCGCAACACATCTACACATAGGATTTGCAACACTTCTCAAGGTGGTTATGAGTACACAATTCTTCCTATTCAAATAACCAATGTAGTGCAAAAGAATGCGAATCAAAAGTACCTTATGTGAAATTTATTATCCTAACACCAAAGGGAGGGATTAATATAGGATAAGAAGGTAGGCAAAAAGGGTATGGATTATGCAAAAATACTAATAAAAATATGACGTTTCTAGGGCCCGTCAAGAAGGTCCTCCAAAGGAGGCAAGTCATGGTCTAGGGATGTGCACATAATGCAAGAGTGAAGGGGAAACAATTGACCATATATAAGTTCATTGTGAATTTTCCAATGATATTAGGGGGATATTCTTCTATTAGCTCGAGGTCAAGGATCATTTAAAACACACAGATCATCATCTTTGATTTCCTCAAGGGCCAATTGGTTAGGAAGGAATTCCAACATCTTTAAAGAGAAGGATATTTATCCATTCTAAGTTTGTCATCAAATCAAATTCCTATTTGAATATATAAAATGTATTACAAAGGCAAAAGCACCAAGGTAAGTGGGAAGTTTGGATATTGATAAAAATAATTTTTTATCTTTTTTTAGGGTACTTCCCAAGGCACCTTTGGACAATGTGGCACTAGTGGGTTAATCTATCCAAATGAATTTCACAAGATCTCATTTAAAGTTGAAGTTGGGACATGTACAAATAATGTGGTAGAATGGAAGGCTTTGGAAATTTTGTTGAAACCAATAATGTAAAAGGGAATTTCTCATATTAAGATTATGGAAAATTCCAAATTGGTTATTGACTGGGTTAATGAGTCAATGTGTATGTGAAAATTTGTTTTGAGGAAATTATTTGACCAAGTCCAATTGATGGAATACACTTTTGATAACATTTCGTTTTTTTATATCTACATAAAGCTCAACATGGAAACAAATGCTCTATCCAAACAAGCTCTAGAGGTAGCTAAAGGATGTTGGGAGACAATGGAATAAGAGACTGACATAATTAAGTTAACCACACGAAGATCTATTCATGTTATTTGAGTTTGATTTTAATGTCATGTTTTTTTTTAATGTTCCTATTACTCAATTTTGAATTTTTATGAGATGTAGACCCATGAGGGGACCAATACTATCTTTTTAGAATGTAATATTTTGACCTTGCCATATAGGATTGTTTTATTTTTATTCTCTAGATTTTTGTGGCGGATAGGTAAATATTCTCTCTTCTTGTTATATAGAGATGAAATATAGGGTGAATAATGCCCATATGAAATGTAAACATTTTTCTACTAAAATGAAAGTTATGATTTTTTCCTATGAAAAAAGAAAGAAAGAGTTTGAGGTAAAAAATATACCACAACAAAAAAAGAGTAAAGGAGGTCCTAACTCTTAGAATAAAGGATATAGAAAATATAACCAAGGTTAAGACAACTAATCAAAGGAGCATGCAAAGAAGAAGAACATGAAGCGAAAGAAGGACATAGGAAAGTGATGCAACACTCACAAACTCCCTTGGGACGACTATGACAAATGTCATGAAAGAAAATTGTAATGTACATAGGGAGGATACTATGGGATACCTAAGGGGATAGTGAATGTAATGTGGCCATAATATTGGAATATGCCCACTATGTAATTACAAGGAAATAATATGTCCACTATGTAATTAAAAGGAAATAATATGATAATAAGGGGTAGATGGCATAAGACCCCTAAGAATACTCATGAGAAAGTATAAATACACATGAATATCAATGTATTGGATATGTGTTGGACTATATTGTCTTGTAGCAAGCGTGGCTTGTGGAGTGATTCCTTCCATAAGGAGAATTTGATGGTATTACCCTACCTTAAGGGTTTCTCTCTTTATATTCTTGTGTTTTTCAAGGTGAATGTTTGGATATATTTGATGTTAAGGGTTTATATTTGAATTTTTATGGTGGATTATATCTTATATATTTGAATTTTTACTACAAGTGGTATCAAAACTCTTTCTTGGGCATGAAGTGGGGGAATTTTGGGGCACAAACTGGAAGAACTATTTTTTTTATCTTTTTGTAGATTTTTGACTAAAAAATGAAGATGGTAGTATTCAGGTCGATTTATGAAACTTCCTATGTATAATTTGCAGAAATCAATCCTAGATCTGAATTCCTCTTGAAAAATTACCCAATTAAAAAAAATGTCTAAAACGAAGTCTGGGAAGTGGAGATATTGTCGATTCAAAATATACAATTTTTTAGGGTTTTCTTTGGTGAACGCTGCAAATTTTGTAGATTGGATATCTTTTGATAGAGTGCATATATTTTAGTCAAGTAGTGCCAACAGCTCCAGAAAATCTGTGGAATTTCATAATTGGGGTCATAATAGCCAATTCGACAAGTACAACTGAAGCTATGATCATTTTTCAATTTTAGCCTCAAACCCTAACTACATAAATGAACTCCATTGAAAAGTAAGTAATTTTTATAAACCCTAGTTTTTGTTGAAGATTTATTTCAAGAAAGATGTATTTTACTGGGAAAGATGATGGCTATAATATAGAAGAATTCATAGAATCTCAAAAGTCAATATGGAAAAATAATTGGAAAGTTGTGTTACCATATGGTTTCAAATAAGATGTGTTCATATGGTGGAACTAATTGGACTTTGCTAAGATGATGGAAATTTCCGATGAGGCGTATGAAAAATTACTTTTATATATGCAATCTCATGCCAAGAGTAAGGATAGAGAAAACATCAAGGGCTTATTTTCATGTGGAAACTCTATATTACAACATCATGGATGTATTCAACAAGAGAATGTTATTGTTTCTATTAACCCTGGTTGCATGCATGATTTCATCAATATTAAATTGGCTAAAATATGACAAGTTCATGAAAAACATATTCAAAGCACACATGTTGAGAGTGAGAGTGTTCAAATCTTTAAAGATTTGAAGATTTCCATGGATAAATATGTTTTTCATTTTGATTTTCATGCTATATATATGGATGATGTGGAGGATGTATTGAGATATCCTTGGATGCAATTAGTTGGTACAAGTACTATTAATGTACAAAATAAGTTTTTGAAACTATGGTACAAGAAAAATAAAATTACATTGTAGGATATTTCTCTTATTAAACATGAAGGGTCCAATGAGGCACGCGAAGAAGTACTTGCAGGGAAACAAATTGTAGTACCTCGTGACAGATTAGAAGAAGAGTCCATGGTTGAGTCAAAAGAACAACCTAAAATAGTAATCGACAAAAATGTAAAGGAACAAAATATATATGAAGACAAATCTACAAAACCACATGTTGAAGAGTAAAAGAAAGAAGAAGTGACAATTAATATTGCTATATATCACCACCGACACCACATGGAGAAGCAACAATTATCAAGGCAAGGGTAGGAGCATCAACAAACTCACTTTGGATCAACATGGAACCAGAGATGCAACCCATATAGAGGCACATGGAGGACTAAAAGCAATGCATGGAGACATCAAAGTAGCACAACAAAGACATAGATCCCAAGAAGAAACCAAAATCAAGATTGAGGAAAATCCACAATTGGAACCCATGTCCACATTTCACTAGGATGGATGGATGCTCGTGCATGGTACCATTTGACTACATTTCTTAGTAGGTCCTATGATATGGCTTCTTCCCATTTTTCGAGGATGAAACATGTCAAGGGGGATGTAATGTAATGTACCTAGGGAGGATAATATGGGGTAATATGGGGTACTTAGGGAGGTACCTAAGGGGATAGTGAATGTCACGTGAACATAATATTGGAATAGGCCCACTATGTAATTAAAATGAAACAATATAATAATAATATGTCCACTATGTAATTAAAAGAAAATAATATAATAATAATATGTCCACTATGTAATTAAAATCAAATAATATAATCATAATGGGTAGTTGGCATAAGACCCCTAAGAATACTCATAAAAGAGTATAAATACACATGAGTATCATTGTATTGGATATGTGTTGGATTGTATTGTCTAGTAGCAAGTGTGGCCCATGGAGTGATTCCTTCCAAAAGGAGTATTTGATGGTGTTACCCTACATTAAGGGTTTCTCTCTCTATATTCTTGTGTTGTTCATGGTAAAAGTTTGGATATCTTTGGTGTTAAGGGTTTATCTTTGAAGTTTTATGGTGGATTGTCTCTTATATATTTGAAGTTTTAATACAAAAATTGTTATTGGATAAGATGAAAGTCTCATACCCTTCTTCAATCCCGAATCTATTAGACCCCATAGATAGGGGAAAATGGATAATTTCCATATAAAATAGTTCTACTATTTCCACCAAAAAGGTCCATCCATGGGTATAGATGAGCTCAAGGATGATGAGTGCTTCTTCCACTCATAGATGTGGGTGAAGGGGACATGCTACATTTGATTTTGACAATAAAAAAAAAAGGAAATTGAACTCCTTATAGGTTGTCAAGACAATGAATCTGCTAATGAAACAACACCCCCATCCATACACCATCAATTAGCTGAGCCAAGTATGAGACATTAGTATTAGTCAACAATGCTCATTGTAATATGAAATCGATCCCTTCAAAGATGAGATATAATGTGACATTTCCCTTCTTGAAGTTTGTAATGTTATTTTAGGACAATCATATATGTGGAAGCACGACCATGTTTATTAATCTAGGCATTGTAGTGTTATTGTCACTTTGGGAGATCAACTTTATAGGATAGAAAAGGTAGCCTTAACTACCATAGTCTCTATGAAGAAAATAAAATCACCACAATATGAAAGGCCTCTACAAGGGGTCCCTCTAAATAATAGATACATGTAGATTAGTTGGTGGAAGAATATAATGAGATCCTCACCTAAGGTACAAGAGTACCTCTGTACTGCTATGTAAAACATGTAATTGATTTGACATTTTTTACACCTCCACCCAATGGAATTTTATATATATATATATATATATATATATATATATATATATATATGCTAGATCAAATGTCAAATTCAAGAGATGGTACAAAAGGTCCAAATTCATATAATTTTCTCACCCTATAGGAACCCTACTATGTTGGTTAAAAGACATGGTGACTCTATATTAACTAGAGAGACTTAAACAAAATCATAGTTAAAAACTAGTACCTCAACCCCCAAATTGATGGTCTTCTTGACTAGTTCAAAGTCACCAATTGTTTTTGAAATATTGGTATTCACTTAGGCTATCATTAGGTTCCCATCAAGCCAAGTGATGTGTGGAAGACAACCTTTAAGTCTGATGAATGTCTCTTCAAGTGTTTGGTTATTCCCTTTATCTTTATTAATTCACTTATGATATCACGAGGATGATGGTAAATATTTTGTGGCCATTCACCAATCCTTTTATGGTTATATACCTAGATGACATCATCATATTCAACAAAACATGGGAAGATCATTTGAAGCAATTTCAACAAATCTTTATCAACTTCTGGACATACACCAACTTAGAGAAGTTCTCCTTTGACATGTAAAGAATTCAATATTATGGATACACCATGGATGAAAATGGCGTTCATGTCGATCCAAGGAAGATCCAATTCATCCTTGAATAGTTGGCCCTAAAGACAATAATAGAGATTCACACTTTCTTCTCCCTTGCTAACTTTTTCCATAGGTTCATGTTGATGTTCTTTCATATCGCAGGGCAATAATATCCTTCTCTAATAATCTTATGGGCAGTGGTACATGCAGAAAAGTGACCACTGAAATATACTAAATAAAGTTCCTTAACCAATTGGTTGGATTCATCTGTGTTGACACATATAAGGATGATTCCATCAGGGTTTTTCCAACCCAGACCATCTTGGGTCAAATAATACTTCATGGACTTTAGTTTTAAGGCTCTCTTCTTGTGGTATACTAAGTGGTTGGGGCATGAAAGGTTATTTAGGTAATATACAATGTATGCATACCACTCATCATGTTCTAATTCACTCACTATCATATTGACTTGTTCATTTTCCCCCAACTGTATGACTTCTTTATTGCTCTCAATCAACATTTGGGCTAGACCTTTCCCTTTAATAATATTCGTGGGTTTTCTCTCTAAATCATACTCCTAGATTTTGGACACCCACTTTCCCCTGATCCCTAGGAAATATTGTTGAGAAAGAACATCTTTTACGATAAGATAGGGTACATAAGCCCCAATCTTGTTATATCCGACATAACTTCTGAAGTGCTTGAGGGAATTGACAAGGGAATGGGCCTGCTTATCATTGATTGAATAATTAAACTATGAATCCCTAAGAGTGTTTTTCATGAATGTGATGGGTTGTTCATATTTGTCTTTATTATTTTGTAACAATGCCCCGACTATAGATTCTTGAAAAATGAATGAGAAAATAATGAAATTGTGAGAGTAGTCAATGATGACTAGGACATGTGCCTTATTGATTAAATCCCTAATTTCTTCGAATGATTTTAGTATATTTTTGGCCGATATGAAGGAAACATCCTTTTTTCAGTAGAGTGTTCATGGGTTTAACCTTTTCGGTGAAATTCTGTATGAATCGTCTTATAAAGTTGATCTTGCCAAAGAATGATTGCAAATATTTATTTTGGTGGGAGGTCGTATATTCTTGATAGAATCAACTCTTTTAGGGTCAATATAAATTCCTTCTTCAGAGACCATGTGTCCCAAAAATTTCCCGTTGTCGACACCAAAGATGGGCTTCTTGGGTTTAAGGGAACTTCCATACTTCCTACGATGCTCAAATATCGTCTTCAAGTGTGATGTGTGGGCATTCCTTTCCTTGGATACAATTGCCAAGTCATCTTGGTATATTTATGTGATATTCTCTATTAGATCCCTAAAAGAAAATTCCATTGCCCTTTGAAAATTTGGCCCTGTTCATGAGGCTGAAAGGCATTCTTAGGTACATGAAGGTTCCTCATGGGGTGGTGAATGTGATCTTAAGTTGATCCTCCCTTTTGACTAAGAATTGGTTGTAGCATGATAAACCATCTAACATGGACATCATTCCTACACCAGTCACTCTCTATATCAGATGTTCCATGTTTGGGAGGGGGTAGTTATCCTTTAATGACAATTGGTTAAGGTTCCTAAAGTCAACACATAGTCTAGTGTCCCCGTTTTTCTTCCGAACTACCACTAAGTTGGACATCCATGAAGAATATCAGATGGGTACTATAATCCCAGTGTCAACCATATTTTGAAGCTCTTTTTGAATTTGGGGTGCCAATTTCATATTGATATGCCTTAGCTTTTGTCTAAATGGTTTGGCTCCCTCTATGAGAGGAATGGCGTGTTGAATGAAATCACTTCTATATGCCTTCAAGTCATCATATTTCCAAGAAAAAATGTCCTTAATTTTGCGAATTAGATCTAATATACCATCTCTCTCGGACTTGGTAGTCCCATTTCCTATTTTCACCATTCTTGTCTCAACCCCCAATCCTATGTTGAACGCAAGGACTTTATCGGATTGGTCCACAATAGGTTTTCCCTTATACATCTATTCTAAGGGGACACATCCCTTTGGAAGGGTGTTGTTAGGAAATTCTATAACTTCTAAGTTCATGGAGCCTTCTAGGAAATTCACCTGGGAATCAGAGAACTCCTTAGTGCCTTGCATGAATATGAGTATATGGGCATCATCATCAAAGACTTTCCAATTTTCTAGGTTATCAGGAACTGATGGTATGAATACCACTTCCATTTTTCACAAGTCTTGGAGGAAACCTTCACAAGGTTGTAGAGTGGAGTTGGAGATGGCTAAGGCATCAACGAAACAATTTTCCTTCCTATGGACTTCCTCGATTGATAAGTCATCAAAAATTTTCATGGTGTCTCGCACCAAATCCCTATACCTCCTCAATCTTTCATTTTTCACCGCGAACTTTAGATTAACTTGGGATATGACTAGATTAGAGTCTCCTACAACCTTTAGACACCTTATGCTTCTATCAAGGGATATATTGAGTCCTATGAGCAAGGATTCATATTCAAAAACATTGTTTGTGCAATCGTACTCAATTCTATATGAGAAATAAAAGGCATCCTTGGAGGGGGCCATGAGGACAATCCCAACCCCTGACCCAAAAATAGAGTGAGCACCATCAAACTCTAAAGTCCAAATTTCACTAGTATCTTAACACCATTCTAGAAATCTTGGACCGATTGCAAAAAAACTTCTCATTTTGTCATCTAGGAAAAATACTTCGTCCATGGGACCCTTCAGGGGCTCAAACTGACATCTAACAATGGGATATTATAAAGGGTAACAAAACCACACTTAGGGTGAGGGATGGTAGCATATGACAAGTCCATATGAAGGATACCTCCCGACGTTCTCCACGCTTTCCCTAGATAACAACATTCCCCATGCATCAAGTATATCAATGACTACGGGATTCTTGTCAAAGGAAATGTAGGGAAAGGTATCTAGGCTAACCCTAAGATATTTGATAAGGCCACATACTGTGATGGGTTTAGAGTCCATCCCACATACATTTCAGTAAGGTCATGAGAGTTCAAGGCCAAGTTTTCGCATCACCTTTAGAGGCATAATGTTTGTGGAGTCACCTGAGTCTAACATACAATTATGGAGGGTGAAGTCGTTTATTAAGAGATAAATAAAAAAGGGTGCATTTTTTTCACCTTTTCTATCAATATCCTCAACATGAAGGATTATAGGGAGATCCTCCTCATCTTGAGGTTCTTTAAGGTCAAGGTCTTGTGAAGGTGCAGGGTTTTCAACCCTTTCTTCCTTCCCAGGGTCAAACAACGGTAGAGGGCCATCAGGATGGGGAGCTCCAATCTTATCAATATCCTCTTTGAGGATGTCGGGGGTAGGGGGGATGATTTATTCCTTAGGGAAAAACATTCCTCCTCCAAATCATCGCTCATGAACTCTTGGGGATGTATTTTAGTTTCCTCAATATTTGGAGTTTGGGTGTGCCACTGCTTCTCAGTTATGGGGTATGGTTCTTAATGTGACGTACCTACCCATACACTATCACTTATGTCTAGACGACAAGGGGCACACCCTTCTTCTAGGGAATTGAGCTTATCCATGAGGGTGTCTTGGAATAATTCCAGAGTCGTAATATTTTATTGAAAAGTTTTTACAAAAGGAGGATCATGGAACTCATATGAATCCAAACTACTCTCTATTTGGCAGGAAAAATATTGTGCCTCTGCGAGAGTTTCAGGGGACTTATCCTTTAGAAAAATTTGAAATTTTCCTTCGAAAGTTCCTAGATAATGGTTTAAGGTAGCTTCCTTTGTCGGTGCGCTCTTGGAAGGAAATTCCTTCATTAGGGTATTAAATCTTTCGTTGAATTCTCTTACAGACTGTTGCTCATATTGTTGTATTTCGAAAAACTGAGAAGAAAGAAAGCCTAGATCTTTTCCATCACCCCATCTTTTTATGAAAGCAATTTGGAGATCTTCCCATATCTTAATACTTTTTCTTGGGAGTTTTTCATACCACACCCTATCTTCTCATACCAATAAGGCAAAGAAAATCCTCATGATCACATCCTAATGTCAATTTTGCGCTTCATGGAGACTGTTGTAACATAAAAAATAAAAAAATCCAAAATTTTCTTGATTTCCCAAAATTTTCCTATTTCATTATGCTTCAAATCCTTTTCATAAATTTGATTTCTTTTTAGTTTGTTTGATTATTTCAAGTTACTTAATCATTTAGATTAGTCTAAACTATTTTATGCTTATTGATTTGTTCTCATTTGTATAATTTCTTTTGATTTTCTTTTTCTTTGATTTCAATGTTATTTTCTCTTCATTTGGTTAACATATTAGGAATCATATCTTACGTTAAGGGATTTATTTTGTTTACCATACAATTAAGTAGATTTTTAGTTATGGAGGAAGTTATTTCTTATTCAATATAAGTTAAGTGTCTATTCAAAAATAAAGTTCTTATCTAACATCGTCTTTAAGAGAACCATCCACGTTATAACATAAAACTGACATTAGTGATAATTGGAATTGGGAGAAAACTATAGGCTCATTTTTTATTCACCATAATATTTTCCAATCAAAGCAACTCTCAGAATACCCCGTTTCCGTCACCCAATTCCTCAACGCAATTCCTTATAAATCTAATCCAAAGGGTGAAATTTATAAATAAATAAGTTGAAAGTACTTAAAGAAGAACAAACAAACCCATCGAGGCTATGTACACATGCTTACAGTGGGTCAATGTTTGTGATTCTCATTAAAGGGGACATAAATGCTCAGAAAAGTGACACATGATAATTTTAAATAGAGACGAGGAACAAATGTGTGCAAAGATTTGGTTTGAATAAATATTTAGGCATTTGTTTGATTTCATGACTGATTATAAGATTTGTCTTATTATAATTAATGAACTCCATCCTCCTACTCTGTTGACCTATTATGATAAGTAAATAGTATTGTTGAATGGAAAACTAATCATTTTTATATATTAAGAGCTATACTTCTAAACTATTAAGTGAAAACGTTAAACCAAGTTAAATAAGAAAATCTTGACCTTTAAACTGCTTTGCTTGATGTGTTGCCATTTGAGGCTTCAATAGCTCTCTTTTACATTTGATTTTGTTCTTTCTTGTTCTAAAGGTTTGGTTGGATGATTTTCCTTTTTGTTATTTGGTTTCCACGATTATGATCATGGGGTTGTTGCATCATGTTGCTTCATCATATTTTTCCATGCATGATGGCTGCACCATTTGATTCTTTAAACATTTTGATCATTCAACATTCTTTCTCTGCTCATTTGGACTTGCTCAAAATGGTTTCATGTTTTTGGTTGTTTGAATTTGGGTTATCTAATGATTTGACATTTTCGTCAAAGTTTGATTTCCAATGCATTAATAAATTAAATGAGGAGTTTGGTGGGTTGAAATAATTTAATTAAGAGTTCAATTTATGAAATTTTAGTGCATATCCTGAAAGAACATATATTGAATCATGAACATGGGTACAAAAGTTTCAATTTAAGGAAACATCAATTTTTCATAAGGATTTTCACTTCCTGTAAAAAAATGATTCTTGCACATATTACTCTTTTCCTAGTAAACATTAAATGACAAGAATACAACACATCTTTAGTCATGGTCATTGTTATCGCACAAGTTGTAGGTTCGGAAAAGTGTGACCCAACCACTAAGTGGCAGCAACTGAGGGACACTATACCCAATGTCACCTCGATATAGGTCCCGCGCTTCAAGGATAACTAGGTCACTCTAAGGAGATGATCCTAGTGACCCTAGGGGGAATGGGGTATGAAAATGGAAATGCAAAGAGTGAGGATCCTAAAGGTCAATGTTCTATATGAAAAGTGGAAGATTAAGATGAGTCTTAAATGATTTTGAGGTTGCCAAAGCCTTGGGTGAATTGTCGAGAAGTTGGTACCTGCCCGAGACACAAGGAAAACCACTTTGCAATGTAATATGTTAGTTGGATCAACAAGCTAGGATTTATGTCCCTAATTTGAAGCAATGAATGAAAGTATATATCAACAGTAAAACAAGTACTAAATCTGCTAGAAATATTTCTCAAAGTCAAATGAAATATGCTTGAAACAAATTAGATAATCACTAGAGAATTTCATATCTATAGCATGAGACTTTAGCAATGAATTATGGGTGTCATAAAATATGTATGCATAATTTTTTTTAAGACTTATGTCTATATAAAAATTGTTGTGACAACAATGAATTTAACCACTAAAACTTGCAAGAAAACCACTCAAAAATTGTATTAAAGCAAGTAGAATAAATTGGTAAATTCTTAGCAACTTTTGACGATGAAAACACAAGTTATGAGTGACTTTAGGTTAGGGTTTCTTCAGTGAAATTACCAGCCTTATGGATGTATAAAAACAATACTTATTGCAGAAAGCATATCCAATTAAAAGAACTCCTAATTAGCTCAATAAGTGCGCCTAGGTTAGTAGAAGGTTGGGGCAGATTTTTAGGCCTAGTCTAGGGTTAGTCTAGGAGCTATTTAGGGTTAGTAGGCTAGGGTTAGTGAAACCCTAATGGATTTAGGTTAGAGTTACTACAATAGCAACAATGTTTTGGAGAAAGAGGATGCCTCAAGGAGGCAAGGATGCTCGTAGCATCAATTATACAATCCAAGTGAGAGAGCATAAAAAAGTTAAATTGTCACGTTTACCAATGCAAAGATTTTATATCTCCAATGCAAACTTGAAAATTGATTAGTGCCTTACCATTGGGTTTATGGTGTCAATGAAAGAGATGGCTTGGATAAGCACTTGGGGGTGTACGCCCTTGTTATTCCAAAGTGTAGTTAATTCAATCTAGGAGATGCCATGAGGGTGTACACCCTTGTATTTCTCTTGGCACAAGCTTGAAAAATGTTTGACCTCGAGGAGTGAAACTTGGATTAAAATGTTTGATCCACAAATCCCTAGGGGTGTAATCCCTTTTACTTCCTAGGTTTTTCAAAACAAACCAAGGTGACCTTGGAGGGTGTACACTCTTGTAGTTCTCCAAGATGCCTTGTGAAAATTGACCTTTCTTAAACAAGTAAAAAAAACCTTGGGGAGGGCATATGCCCTTATACTACTCCAAGGTTTCTAAACAACAATAATTATGGAAAAAAGAAAGACAAAAGACAATAAATGCATATTTTCCCTTACCAATTCCACAAAAAAAGCTAGATCAAACCCTAATCTTCCAAGTTAAGTCCATCCACATGCATAAGAAAGAGTCTCCAAGCATAGTGCATCACTTTTCACCATCAATAGCAAGAATAAACCATAACAAGATGGAAAAGAGAGAGAATCCTCCAAGGCTAGCGAAACTTTCAGGCAAAGACCCCTCTAAATGGGAGAGTTATGATGATTAAAATGAGATCTTATGATCTCTTATTTATACAAAATGTCACTAAGATAGTTTGTCCACATAATATTAGGGTAAACCACAAGACTAGGGGTCAACAACCCTAATATTTCCCCTTTAAAAAGATAATGTTTAAAAATTCAATCTAATTTCACTTTTGCACAAATAAAACCCTAAAATGGATGTGATGTCTTCCTTTTAGGGGACGTTTTAGCTCTTTGACCGAGTCGTTGGAGTTGTAGTAGCATGACTAGGCCTCCAAAGGCCAATTGTGTTCAATCCACGTCCTCTTCGTTACAATCAAAGCCTTCTTTTACCAAGACATCCACTTGTCCATGTCTCACCACCAAACCCTAGCCCCCAAGGACAACATCAAGCCTAAAAAGGTGATGTTTTTCCTCTCCTAAGAAAATCATTTGGCAAGTGAGGGTTGGGCTAGGTATTCCACATCATATTCTAGGTCTCCAAAAAAATTTCTCAGTGATCTGACACATGGAACTATGGCATCCAACCTGTGGGCTTACATCCCCAAGAAATCTCAAGTTAGGCTTGTTCTTCCAAAACTATCCACCAACTAGGTCCTGCAAAGATAGCTAAGAATGCCCTCCAAGGATATCAAGTCAAAATATCATGATAAGTAAATCAAGTCAATAAATGAGCCACCTAAGCATGTGCATCAAAGATTACCCTGTCAAACAATTAAGTGCTCAAAGACATAGTGTGACTTGTTAATCTTGGATATGGGAGGCTTGACGAGGTGTCCTATTGGGTATATCTTTCCCTAAGTCAAGGAGAGTTTCCAAGAGATCCCTCTCTAAGCCATGTAAAGTGGGTGAAGTGGTTAAGGGTCAAGACTCAATGGGGATGGGGTTCATGACATGCAAGGGGTTGTATTGTCTCATTCATGGGTTCCTTTGTAGAGGGTGGGTGGTACCTTCATTTGCAATGCACTTTTTCCAAGCCCATCATTTTTCCATTCTTTGTTTCTTTCATAATTTAAGGACAAGTTGAAGGCCACTGCCCTAGTGTGGTGTCTAGATAGTGACAGTGTCACCCACAAATACCTAGCAGAAATGAGAAGGCTGACTTGTGATGAGACACCTATTGACGTCAAGGGACTAAAAAGTCCCCAACATCAACATTTCAACCTCTCGTTGGGCTAGGCAAGAAGAGACGGGAATATCACCCTAGGATTAAATCTCTGGACAAGAATGTGCATTGAACTCCAGGCCAATTTCCCTCTAACCTATAGTCCAAGGGTGAATTCCTTTTCCTTGTAATTTTTTTTTTAGCAATATTTGATTTTTGTGTAATTTATGATTTTTATGCTTTATTTTTGAGTTTTTACATTAGCAACAACAAATTTAAATAGTAAAAGTATTTAATGAACTAAATAAAATGCAAACAATAAGAAAAAATATATAAAGTCCTTTTGTTTTTGTTTTTCCAGTTTTTTTTAGAAAAAATATATAAAGTCCTTTTGTTTTTTTTTTTCCAGTTTTTTTATCAAAAAGTAACAAAACTAAAAGAAATGAGAAGTTAGTGCTAAAAAGATTAAAAAGAAAAACTTATTAAACAATAAATTCATTAACCATCAAACTATTTGTAAAACAACATGATGAGTTAATATTTAATTTTCTTTAAAAAAAAATGTGAAACTATAATTAAAAAACTAAAACAATTAGGAAAAATAAAATAGCAAGCTTTTACAAGCCTTTGCGTAGACTAGGGTCAGGTATATGATTTTTAGTCCCTCTAGAACAATGTTACAATATAAAGACCAAGCGCGAAAAGAGAAAAAGAAAGTTGAGCCAAAAGTGGAATGGAGCAATGAAGGCGAATCACAAGGAGAAAACCTTATGAAGACCAACAAGATCATCCTCGCTTTATCCTTATCGCTGCTTCATAAGACCCCTTGCTGCCAACGATTCCATCAATCCCTGCTGAATATGTAAGAGAAGAATGAAATGAAGCAGTTCTCCCAACACTCCAAGCATACCTCTCTCTGTATTTTCTGCCAAAGTTATCTGTCATAATTAATTTTATTTCTCTAAATTTTCTCATAAAATTGTCTTTTTCAGAAAAATTCTCCCTCAAATGGTTGTTCACTGCTTCCTTTAAATGGTTGGATGAGTAGTTAGGGTAGTTTTGGAACAAACTGGCCTATGCAAACTGTCTTGAACCACCTCCTTTCAAAATTAGAAAAAATAATATAATTTTATTTGCAAAAAATGAAACCGTTATTGAACGGTTCTTCATTAGATTTGTTTGTCAAACTTAGTGTTTCACCCATCTGTAGTTTACGTTCTTTTTCAGCTTTACGACAGGCTTCATTTTCCAAGATAAGTTCACGTGCAACTTCAAGTTTTTGAGGGTTATGTTGCTCCTCACGTTTCGTTGCCTCTCTATGAATTTGGCGACATCAAGTAAATGCTTACAGTATTCAACATACATTTCTATTTTCTTCTTAGCAAATCCATGTGAATGATGGTTGGTCACTGCAGACAGTTGGATGAATCCATGAAGTGCATTTTTTAATTCTGATACTGCCTGACGAACCTCATTGGCAATCCATTTTTTCTTTTGAAGTGTTGAAGTCGAGAATTTCTCGACTTTTGAATCCTTCTTCTTATTGCAAACTGTTGCAGAATAGTTCCAATTCCCAAGTGAAAGACTGGTATAAGAATCCTTACCCCCTGTTACATCTTTGTGCGATTCTAAATGGTTCCTTTGTTTTGAGCCAATCACCTTCCTTTAGCTCCATGTCGCCAAGCATAGATAAGCATTGTATGATTTTTCGGCCACCTTAAGTGCATCCCCAATCAGTTCTGAGCTTAATTGAACATCATTTCGATCCCAGGCCATGGATGCAAGTTGTAGGTACCCATCAACATAATTATGAAACTTAAATAAGATCGGCCTATATAAAATACTTGCTTTTTCTATATCATTGAATTCTTCAAACAGTCTAGCCTGATTGAAATGTGTAATAACTTTCTCCCAAGGTAACTCAAGTTAAAATCCATCTTCTTCCAGATGATGGAAGAAATCCATATCTTTGAACTGTGCAGCTAAAGCTGCAGAATCAACATCAGGGCAATGTATTCTTCCATTGACGAAGTCAACCCAAACACTATATCCTAATGCATCCATGAGAGTTTTTAGAGCCAACTCAAATTCAAAACGTTCAAAATGAAGAAATCCAATGTTATTTCAATGGGTACTTCTTCTCTGGTTTTTTTTGAAGGAGATAATTCGCCGTCTTGAAAGCATCTAATGTTGCACTCTCAAACCTAGAATCCAAAATCAATTCTAGTTTAATTCCATCAGAGTCCATTCCAACGCTATTTTGCTTATCATGTTTGGATGTGTCATCTTTACAATTTGCAATGGTGTCTAATCCGATTTTTTTCATGGCAATCTAACGCTATCATATCACAAATGAATACTGTAGGTGATTCTACATCCTGCTGGAGATTCACATGCCCAGAGTGATGTATTTTGTATCAATCAGTGAGACCTATCTACATCCAACAACAACATGCGTCGAAAATGCGTCCTGCAAATGTTTCCTTCTTTAGCTGCCAACACACCTTTCTTGCCCACCGATTAACTATTGATACCGGGCACACAATCTGGAGTGTAAATATCACGTATACGCCAATCATTTCATATGAAAATATATTTATGGGCGATGCTAAAATATTCCAAAACAACCACTTCATTTCCCGAGCTCACAATATCCTCACATCTGCGTTCTAATGCTGAAGTTTGGAATTTAACCGAGGGAAGCCTTTTGTCTATATTGCTTAAGAGTACCGGATGTGAACATCTCTGTAATAAAGTTGATGTTCCTTGTATTGGTATCGATTCATGATGAAGAGAACTTGATAATGTTCTTGTGCTTTAGAGTCTTTAGAAGATGGAACTCTGAATAAAGTTTCTCCAGATCCCCGGGCGACTGTAGAACATTATTCACTTTTACCTAGTTCTGGGACACTTCAATTACCTTTGTTTCATCAAAGGCTATGTATACAATTTTCGATGCTCCCTTGCCAAGCACTTTATTGTACCGTACATAGCGACCAGTGGGATCAACCTCCAAAAATTCTGACTTAGCCTCGTGTTGAAGCCTGTAATACGGCATGACGACGGTTGATGTTGCTACTAAGACTGTATTCCTATTGCATTGAATTGCAGAAGTTGTTTTATAAATGTGAATTAAATGATCATATATGGGGCCATCCTTAGTGGTTTTCATACTCTGAAGATAACCCACTGCAATTAAAGTGATCCCCATCATCATCACCATTTGCCATTGATGTTCACTCGTTGGTTCATTGTTTGTGCAATCAAACAACAAACTCCCAATTCATTCAATGAATGTTCTTATGAGATGGTATGAAGATAATTCCAAGGCCATAACCCTTTAATTAGCATGGAATAATTTAAAGTCATAGTTAAAATATTGAGTGGAGAGACATAAACGAATAGAGTAGCAAGGTGGGTATAAAAATGATAAAAAAATTGTCACATAACATGAAATAAATCCAAGGTCATAACTTGGGAGGTATGATATAAAATTATGACAAGTGGATTACATGATATAGTTAAAGTGGTGCACAAGGTTATTATGTGGGAAATTCATGACAATATGGTATCATAATATATCTTTTGCTTTTTGACATGGCATGAAAAAGTATCAAAATTAACCAAAAGACATGATAATAATGTTAATCTTAGAAAAAGAGAGGCATGAGGTTATCCGATGAGTGCAAAAATATGAAGGTTATGAGTGAGGAATGGGATAGTAGGTATTTTGAATCATAGATCGAGAGTTCTAATAGTTTTGACAAGAACCTTGCGCTAGACAATTTTTAATGAACCTGATTTCATTTGAATGATCATGTGATTTTCCTTGAATGTGTAGTGGTAACTCAGCGAGAGCGCGTACAACTTTGCGCAATAAATAACAGAACGAGGGGGGGAGTCTGGCAACACTTTGCCGGCTAAGTACTGTTGATAAAATCATCGTCAACAACCCCCTTTCTATGAACCATGCAACTAAGATCCATTACCCTGGCTTGGTGACCAGATGATGGTAATTTCATACCACTAGATATCCATGAACACGATAGGCCGACTCGTGATGAGACCTCCTATCCTCCAACTAACCTTTTAAGCATTCATAATCATATTTCTTGTGGGTCCCCCTTTTCTCAAAGATAAATGTTTCATTTCTTTATTGGGTGAAACATCTATAAGTTTTATACATAGGCTTTTATCTTTTACCCAACGACAATTCCTTTGGGCCTTCATCCCCTTCTTCCCATAGAATGAGGGACAACCCCTTTTTGGGTCAATACACCCTAAAATCCCAAGAGATAAGGAAATGGGGGGAAATAGTGATGGAAAGTGGTAATTATGGTCAAGAATGGTACGATGGATCTTCAAGGGAGTTCCTAGTAGAAAAACCATCCCCAAGGAAGACCACTTACTAATGCGCAATGTCAACCACCAGGGTGAAGCAGGGAAAAAGGCATAATGTCCAAGCATACGTCATGAAATATAAAACAATCTAAGATACAACATACTCAAATGCCTCAAATATTGAAATGACGCTCACCATAATACCCGACTTGTACCTCATGGAGCAAGGCCCATTGCCTTTCGAAAGCCAACGGGTGTGGTGGATGGCATCCTGAAAATCATGACCTGTGTGGTGGTGAGAAGGGTCTCCATCTGTGCAAAATGATATTTCTAGTCATATAGTCTCTCAAAACTCCATATCGGCAACCCAAGGGCCTCGAGACATAATCTCCTTAGTTATCCCACAAAATGGGGATAACATCTGGCTCAAACTTGGGGACATGTGCTCATCGTAGAGTGCATGAGAACCGAAACATCTCTTGGTAGAAATGTTCCTGCCAAAACTTAGAAAAAGGAATCAAATCATCTAGGGTGGTGCTATAACCCTTTATCCATAAAAATCCAAACTAAAAGCTAATCTAGAAAATAAAATTTTTGACATTTTTTCAAAAATTTCTAAACTAAACATGAAATCAATATGAAAGTAGAGAAAAATGAAAATGAAATGCATATAAACTAATATAAGAAATCAAGATGGAAATGAAAGAAATAAAATGACTTACCTACTTACCTAGGGCCTTGGGGCTCTGAAGATCATGTGATGGATGATGTCACATGAAGTCATACAACCAATGCAACCAGCTGATCATCTCATCAAAGTATCTCCCCATGTGCTTAATCATATAATACAACAAAGATAAGTCAAGCACATAATAATCATGAGTATAAACACATATAATCGATCATGAAATACAACTCATGGAGATGGGTGGGAGGGAGGAAATCCCACTAGAAAGAATATCTGCCACTGTGATCCTGCAAGGAATCCTACCTGAAGTGACAACCACAAGCTTGATCAATCCATATCTGTAGGGGGCTACTATATGTAGACGAAGGCTCATCTTCATCTACGCACAAAGACTCATTGCTTGTCGAGGATTGAGAGGAAATGAGAGATCAAAAGAATACTGCATGGTCTCTTGGAGAAGAGGGTAAGACATAAGGAACATGCTTAGGTGTAGAAAAACACCGCCTCTTCCCCCGTGAATCTTCATGAAAATATCCAAGATGAAAATACTTCCGCTTTGAAGAATGAACCTCTGATTGCTTAGAGGTGGCCACGTCCTGGTATTCCTCCAAAATTGAGTATGAAAGTGGTTGAGTGTCCTCGAATAAATCCGTAATTATGTCATCACTAGGATTCGAAACATATGAACCATTTACGTATGAAAAATAGTCTTCTAAAGATGACAACTCAAACCTCTTTTCTTGAGGGGTACCCTCAATGTCATAAATGTTGAATTTTTAATGGTTACACAAGAACATGTAGTTTATTTTCAATTTAGCATGAACTTGAACCATAAACAATGCAGCTACACAAAATACAATTGTTGCAGTAAACCAAGATCACAAGAAGAATAACCATGCACAAGACACAAGAAGTTATCTTGGGAAAACCCTTCTCAAACAAGAGAAAAACCCAACAACCCTTTGCTATATTTCCAAGAGAATAAACCCTCTCCACCGAAAATATTGATGCCAACAAAGGTGGCCCTCAAGACAAAACCCTGGCGCACACAAGAGGGTGCTCTATGGACAAGAAAGATAGCGCCTAAGAAGTGCACACAAAATTTCATCTCTCCAAGTGAATGCGTTGAGTGAATGAGATATGACCCACAATGAGGATGTATCTCTCTAATATATACATGACCTAAATCAATGAATAAACATGTCTATTGGCACAATAAGGCCGACTTATATACCTCAATAATACAATTAAACTTTTTACATAATATTAATTGTCTTTACACAGTAGGGCCGACTTGTACCCTTCACAATACAAATTAGGGTTTTACAATAGTCTTACTCTTTGAAAATATAGCAAGGGGTCTCACACACATCCTCTAGTGCTCTTCCACTAGGGACAAGTCCACATGTGCTCAACCACAAGGGACGTCACTCTCAAACATATAAACTCAACTAAATCCATAGGAGTATGTACTGGAGAGCCATCTCAAGCCAACTCAACTAAGTACATAGGAGTACGACAAGAGACCATCTCAAGTCATCTCAACTCAGTCCAAAGGAGAAAGACAAGAGACCAACACAAGTTATCTCAACTCAGTCTAGAGGAGTACGACTCACCTATCACATAGGAATTCTCACATATCATCTCAACTCAGTCCAGAGGAGTACGACTCACCTATCACATAGGCATTCTCACATATCATCTCAACTCAGTCCAGAGGAGTACGATATCGAGGATGTCTCATGAAGCTACAATCATCAACACTCCCTCTCAACTAGGGAGGCATTCTCCACCAGGCCAAGTCTCCCACAGAACTGCTTGAACTTCATCCTGGCAAGCAGTTTGGTGAAGACATCTGCAACTTGCTCGTGTGTATAAAGGTATTTCACATGTACTTCTTTCCTCTGCACCATATCTCTGATGTAATGGTATTTGATCTCGATGTGTTTCGATTTATCGTGAAACACATGATTCTCTAAGAGCTTCACACAACTCTGGTTATCGCAATGGATAACGGTAGAATCCATCTCATGTCCAAATAAGTCTACAAGGAGCTTGTGAAGCCACACTGCTTCGCAGACTTCCACACATAATGCAATATACTCTGCTTCTACGGTACTCAAAGCCACAAAAGTTTGTTTCTTGTTGCACCAGGAAACCATGGCAAATCCCAAAGTGAAACAACAACCGGAGGTGCTCTTTCGGTTCATTTCACTCCCTGCCCAATCTGCATCGACATATCCCTGCAATATCATGTCTACACCGGAGGCATATCTCAATCCATAAACAACAGTGCCTCGTAAATATCTCAACAGATGCTTCGCTGCTATCCAGTGTGTCTATCTCGACTTACTCATAAACTGACTGATTACACTCACTGCATAGCATATATCAGGTCTGGTGTTAACCAGATACATCAATGATTCAATCAACTGTTTGTAAATATGTGAATCAATCTCGCCTGAATCGAACTAAGTCTCGCTCAGTTTCTTTAGATTCATCACCATCGATGTAGCCATGGGCTTGCAGTCTTTCATCCCAAATTTCTTCAATATCTCCACTGTGTATTTCCCCTGACTCGGAAGAATCTCATGAGTCCTCTGCCACATTTCTAGTCCCAAGAAGTAGTGCATCATATCAAGGTCCTTCATCTCGAATTCAGAAGCCAATGCATGTTTGCATTCAACAATAAGGCTTTCTGAACTAGTGAGGAATAAGTCAACATATAGGACCAAAATCAGGCACTCATCACCAACAATGTTGTAGTATAAGTTGGGATTAACAACACTCTTGTTGAAGCCCAAACTCATCAAGTATCCATAAATCTTCTCATACCATGCATGAGCTTCCTGCTTTAGTCCATACAAGGCTTTCTTCAACCTGCACACATGATACTCCTTCTCATGTATCACGAATCCATCCGGATGCTTGATGTAAACTTCTTCCTCAATATCTCCATTGAGAAAGGTTGTCTTCACATCCATCTGATGTAGTCTCCAACCCATGTATGTGGAAAGGGAAATAATCATAAGGATGGAAGTGTATCGGGAAACATGAGAAAAATTATTCTCATAATCTTTTCCCTCCACTTGAGAGAATCCTCTAGCCACAAATATTGCTTTGTACTTCTCGACACTTCCATCATATGCATGTTTGATCTTATAGATCCACTTGGAAGTCACTACAGACTTCCCTTTCGGTCTCAGAACAACATCCCACACATCATTCTTCATGATGGACTAATACTCTTCGGTCATGGCATCTTTCCAAACCTTCTGACATGCTGCTTCTCCATGACAAGAAGGATCAATATCAATGATGTGGCTCATATATGAAACATAGATTGAAAATATTTGTGGTCTCTTGCTCTCTCAGAATGTACCACGAGGAGTTGCATGTCCCTCTGCCTCCTGCAGAGTCTGTCGAACCCATGCAAGCCTCCTTTGGCCTATTGCAATGTCTCTGGGAACATCAACTGGAGGTACATGATCAACTGGATCAATAACTGTCTCCCTCTGAACTGTTGGAGAGGGGAAAAGTATTGTCTTTTCTTTCTTCTCGCTGTCAATCTCCATATGATATTCTCCATATCTTCAGAAGGCTATCTCTTCCTCAAAGGTGACATCTCTGCTAACCTTGATTTGTCTTTGACAAGGGATGTAGATCCAATATGCCTCTAAAGATTCATTGTACCCCAAAAATTCTACTAGCTCTGCTTTCTGCTCAAATAGTTTGACTCCCTTTGAGTCAAGTGACTCCCTCTGAAGTCTAAAGGATAAACATATGTCCCGAAGGAAATTATGACATCATCCTTTTCCTGTGTTTCTATCCTGGAGACATCCCATGCCTTCTCAGGTCCTCTACTGCCTCTACAGTACTTTACTAAGAAAAGAGAAATATGGGCTCATGTACCAGGGATCATGGCCCTTCAATAATGAAATAAGAAATATGGCCTCCTGTACTAGGATAATAACCAAGATGGCCTCTCATAGGGATAACAAACAAAATGGTCTCATGTACTAGGGATAATAACCAACCAAGAAAAAATTGGACTCTCGTACCAGGGATAATGGTCCAAGTCATGAGGGCTCCCATACTAGGGATAATACCTTTCATTATCAAATGCAAGCTACTACAAAGTAATGAGTAAATCAAATAAGGAATGTAGTACAAAACTTATCTTAGTCTACAATCATGCTCAATCTTGCTTTTGGTCCTCTTGAATGCAGTCTACCCATAAACGATCAAACTGAGGTAAATATTCTCTTCCACTGATACTTTGAATGAATGGTTCCCAATGGCTTAGAAGAGTATTGAGAGTAATCATGAAAATATCTCTATATGTTATGGTTTCTCCAATGACACCTAACTAATCTCTGATCTCTGAAATCTTCATGAAGAAGGTAGCAGTGGTGCCATCTTTCGTCATCTTGATATTTTGAAGTTGGTGTTTCAATGTAAGAGATTTGTTAGTGTTGTTTCTCTCAAACATCTTCTTCAACACATCATACATTAGATCAATTGTCTTCAAGGTAGAAATGCGAGGTAGTAGATGATCTCTTACTGAGTAGATTATTATCTTCCTAGCTTTGACATCATATCTCTTCCATTCAGCCTTCTCTTCATCGGTTGTTGTTGGCAGTAGAGTTCCTTCTATCAATCTCAATAGGTCACTCTCTTCTAGAGTGATGTGTAATATTGAATTCCAGGAGCTGAAGTTGCTTGATCCATCAAGCCTATCTTCCACCAAAGTTTTGTTCCTCATGGCTTGCAGATTCTTCACAAACCCTAACGGCTAGGCTAGAAACCCTAGCGTTTTTCAAGAGGAAGTCTCTAGGAGGTTTGTTGGACTTGTGTCTGCCAACAAGAAGCCCTAGAGAGTAAAAAAAATCCCAACGAGATGCAAAATTCCCTAACGACCTGCAGAAATCCTAGAAACCAAAATCTGTAGAAACCCTAGAAACCCTAGGGCTGAAAATCCAAACTTCTTCAATTTTCAATATGAAAGTTGTAGGTGATGCGTTGGACTAGGCCATACCTATCTGTGTAGAATTTAGGCCCAATGATCAAAGGAAAGTGTTAAAAATATCTTGAAAGGAAAAGGGTAAAGGTTGTTTTTGCAGTTGCAGCAAGAAGGTGACGACTAGCTTGGAAAGGTGCTGGAGTAGCTTGTGCAATGGCTCTTTCAGGAACACTTCTCTGATACCATGTTGAATTTTTAATGGTTACACAAGCACATGTATTTTATTTTCAATTTAGCATGAAATTGAACCATAAACAATGCAGCTACACAAAATACAATTGTTGCAGTAAACCAAGATCACGAGAAGAATAACCATGCACAAGACACAAGAAGTTATCCTGGGAAAACCCTTCTCAAACAAGGGAAAAACCCAACGACCCTTTGCTATATTTCCAAGAGAAGAAACCATCTCCACTGAAAATATTGATGCCAACAAAGGTGGCCCTCAAGACAAAACCCTAGCACACACAAGAGGGTTCTCTATGACCAATAAAGACAGCGCCTAAGAAGTGCACACCAAATTTCAGCTCTCCAAGTGAATGCGTTGAGTGAATGAGATATGACCCAAAATGGGGATGCATATCTCTAATATATACATGCCCTAACTCAATGAATAGAAATTCCTATTGGCACAATAGGGCCAACTTGTACAACTCAATAATACAATTAATATTTTTGCATAATATTAATTGTCTTTACACAGTAGGGCCGACTTGTACCCTTCACAATACAAATTAGGGTTTTACCATAGTCTTACTCTTTGACGATATAGCAAGGGGTCTCACACACATCCTCTAGTGCTCTGCCACTAGGGACATGTCCACATGTTCTCAACCACAAGGGACGTCATTCTCAAATAGATCAAATCAACTAAATCCATAGGAATATGAACTGGAGAGCCATCTCAAGCCAACTGAACTAAGTCCATAGGAGTACGATAGGAGACCATCTCAAGTCATCTCAACTCAATCCAAAGGAGCACGAAAAGATACCAACACAAGTCATCTCAACTTAGTCTAGAGGAGTACGACTCACCTATCACATAGGTGTTCTCACAGATCATCTCAACTCGGTACAAAGGAGTATGATCTGGAGTATGTCTCATGAAGCTGCAATCATCAACAATAAATGGGGTCTCTATTGAAAATGAGACGACCAAAGTCCCACCTGCATCTGCTAGTTTGTATGAAAGTTTTTATATGATCGCCAACCGTGTGTAAAGGTTCTTTCACAAGACCATCAACAAAAATGACCATCTCTTTGTTTTCATGTGCAAGAGGAGTAGTGGCATGGATACCATCATCAGGTGGAAGGGCATATGCAAGTGCTTCGTCGTCAAATGCATCATCTGGATCTTCATCATGAGAAAATTCATCGAGATATTCTTGGTCACTTTCTTCATATGTCTCTTCTTCAAGCACTTCTTCATTTTCAAGGGTGGGAAACAACTCTTTTATGCGATTCATCATTTCCTTAGCATCTTTATTAGTGACCTTTTCCTTTTCCATCTGTAAAAATGCCATATTCAAGTCATAACAAGTTCTGGATGAGGGTTCATCCCATGGTGCCATATTTTCATTGACCAAAAGGACACCTCAATGGAGTCACCAAGTGAGATCAATTTTCACTTAAGGAGGGAAAAGGGGAAAGAGGGAAAGGTGGGTTCGTGGAGAGTGGAGTCACCAAACAAGCTTCAAGGGAAACTTATCAAGGGTGGTAAAGGGAATGTTCTTCAATGGAGTTGCCAAGAAAACTAAGGGATAGAGGCTTTGGGAGGGAATATTTCCAAAGTGTCGTTAGGGCACAAAGAGAATTCAAAATACTCCCTGGCAACGACACCAAAATGTTATCACACAAGTTGTAGGTTGGGAAAATCTTGACCCAACCACCAAGTGGTGACAATTGAGGGACACTATACCTAAAGTCACCTCGATATAGGTCCCATGCTTCAAGGGTGACTAGGTCACTGTAGGGAGGTGATCTCGGTGACCCTAGGGGGAATGGGGCATGAAAATGGAAATGGAAAGAGTGAGGGCCCTAAAGGTCAATGTTCTATACGGAAAGTGGATGATTAATATGAGCCTTAAATGATTTTGAGGTTTCCAAAGCCTTGGGTGAATTGCCGAGAAGTTGGTACCTTTCCGAGACACAAGGAAAACCACTTTTCAATGTAATATGTTAGTTGGATCAACAAGCTAGGATTTATGTCCCTAATTTTCAGCAATGAATGACAATATATATCAGCAGTAAAAAAAGTACTAAAGCTTCATGAAATATTGCTCGAATTCAAATGAAATATGCTTGAAACAAAGTAGATAATCACTAGAGAATTTCACGATCTATAGCATGAGACTTTAGCAATGAATTATGATTGTCATAAAAGATGTATGTAGAAGTTTTTTGCAGCCTTATGGATGTAGAAAACTTGTTGTGACAACAGCGAATTCATCCACTAAAACTTGCAAGAAAACCACTCAAAAATTGTATTAAAGCAAGTAGAATAAATTGGCAAATTCTTAGCAACTTTTGACAGTGAAAACACAAGTTATGAATGACTTTAGGTTAGGGTTTCTGCAATGAAATTACCAGACTTATGGCTGTAGCAAACCACGACTTATTTAAGAAAACTTATCCAATTAAAACAACTCCTAGTTAGCTCAATAAGTGTGCCTAGGTTAGTATAAGGTTAGGGCATATTTTTAGGCCTAGTCTAGGGTTAGTTTAGGAGATATTTAGGGTTAGTAGGCTAGTTTTAGTGTAGTCCTAATGGTTGTAGGTTAGGGTTACTATAAAAACAATAACTGTTTGGAGAAAGAGGACGCCTCAAGGAGGAAAGGATGCTCATAGCATCAAGTATACAATCCAAATGAGAGAGCATCAAAAAGCGAAATTGTGACATTTACCAATGCAAAGATTTTATATCTCCAATGAAAACTTGAAAATTGATTAGTGCCTTACCATTGGGTTTAAGGTGTCAATGAAAGAGATGGATTGTCTAAGCACTTGGGGGTGCACACCCTTGTAATTCCCAAGTGTAGCTAAGTCAATCTAGAAGATGCCAAGAGGGTGTACGTCCTTGTATTTCTCGTGGCACAACCTTAAAAAATATTTGACCTTGAGAAGTGAAACTTGGATTAAAATGTTTGATCCACAAGTCCCTAGGGGTGTAAGCCCTTTTACTTCCTAGGTTTTGCAAAACAAACCAAGGTGACCTTGGAGGGTGTACACTCTTTTAGTTCTCCAAGACACCTTGTGAAAATTGACCTTTCTTAAACAAATAAGAAAAACCTTGGGGAGGGTGTATGCCCTTATACTCCACCAAGGGTTGTAACCAAGAATAATTATGGAAAAAAGAAAGAAAAAAGACAATAAATGCATATTTTCCCTTACCAATTACACAAAAAAGCTAGATCAAACCCTAATCTTCCAAGTTAAGTCCATCCACATGCATAAGAAAGAGTCTCCAAGTATAGCGCATCACTTTTCACCATCAATAGCAAGAATAAACCATAACAAGATGCAAAAGAGAGAGAATCCTCCAAGGTTAGTGAAAATTTATGCCAAAGACCTCTCCAAATGGGAGAGTTATGATGATTAAAATGAGATCTTATGATCTCTTATTTATACAAAATGTCACTAAGATAGTTTTTCCACATAATATTAGGGTAAACCACAAGACTAGGGGTCAACAACCCTAATCTTGTCCCTTTACAAATATAATATTTAAAAATTCAATCCAATTTCACTTTTGCACAAATAAAACCCTAAAATGGATGTGCCATCTTCCTTTTAGGGGACATTTTAGCTCTTTGACCAAGTCGTTGGAGTTGTAGTAGCATGACTAGGCCTCCAAGGGCCACTTATGTTCAATCCATGTCCTCTTCCTTATGATCAAAACCTTCTTTCACCAAGACATCCACTTGTCCATGTCTCACCACCAAACCCTAGCCCCCAAGGATGACGTCAAGCCTAAAAAGGTGACATTTTGTCTCTCCTAGGAAAATCGTTTGGCATGCGAGGGTTGGGCTAGGTCTTCCACATCATCTTCTAGGTCTCCAAAACTTTGTCTCTGTGATTTGGCACGTGGACCTATGGCATCCAACCCGTGGGCTTGTAGCCCCAAGGAAGCCCAAACTAGGCTTGTTCTTCCAAAATTGTCCACCAAATAGGTCTTGCAAAGATAGATAAGCATGCCCTCCAAGGATCTCAAGTCAAAATATCATGATAAGTAAATCAAGTCAATAAATGAGCCACCTAAGCATGTGCATCAATGATTACCCTGTCAAACACTTAATTGCTCAAAGACATTATGTGACTTGTCAAGCTTAGATATGGGAGGGTTGATGAGGTGTCCTATTGGGTAGATCTTGCCCTAGGTCAAGGAGAGTTTCCAAGAGATCCATCTCTATGCCATGTAAAGTGGGTGAAGTGGTTAAGGGTCAAGACTTAATGGGCATGGGGTTCATGGCATACAAGGGGTTGTGGTGTCTCATTCATGGGTGCCTTTGTAGAGGGTGCGTGGTACCTTTGTTTGCAATGCACTTTTTCCAAGCCCATCATTTTTCCATTCTTTGTTTCTTTCATAATTTAAGGAAAAGTTGAAGGCCACTTCCTTGACATGGTGTCTAGATAATGACAATGTCACCCACAAATACCTAGCGAAAATTAAAAGGTTGGCTCGTGATGAGACCCCCTTTCTCTCAGCCATGCAACTGAGAGCCATTACCTTGGCTTGGTGACCAAATGATGGTAATGTCATACCACTAGATATCCATGAATATGATATGCCGAATCGTGATGAGACCTCCTATCCTCCAACTAACCTTTTAAGCATTCATAATCATATTTCTTGTGGGTCCCCCTTTTCTCTAAGATAAGTGTTTCATTGCTTTCTTGGGTGATCCCTAGGAGAAACATCTAGAAGGTTTATAAATAGGATTTTATCGTTTACCCAACAACAATCCCTCTAGGCCTTCAACCCCTTCTTCCCATAGAATGAGGGACAACCCCTTCTTGAGTCAATACACCCTAAAATCCCAAGAGATAAGGAAATGGGGGGGTTAATAGTGATGGAAAGTGGTAAGTATGGTCAGGAACGGTACGATGGCTCTTCAAGGGAGTTCCTAGTAGCAAACCCATCCCCAAGGAACACCACTTATGAGGGCACAATGTCAACCACTAGGGTGAAGCAGGGAAAAATGCATAATGTCCAACATATGTCATGGAATCTAAAGCAGTATAAGATACAACATACTCAAATGCCTCAAATATTGAAATGACACTCGCCATAATACTCGACTTGTACCTCATGGAGAAAGACCCATTGTCTTCCGGAAGCCAGCGGGTGTTGTTGATGGCATCCTGAAAATCATGACCTGTGTGGTGGTGAAAAGGGTCTTCATATGTGCAAAATTATTCTTCTAGTCATGCAGTCTCTTAGCACACTCCATATCTACAACGTGAAGACCTCGAGACATAATCTCCTTGATTATTCCACAAAATAAGGATACCACTCATATAAAGTTTGTAAGTGATTGGAATCTTTTTTTTTGTACTTTGGATATTGAACTTTGAATATAAATGAAAGGCCTTTGTTTTAAAACCACACAAATATTCATTTTCTTATAAGGTAAAATGGAATATTTTAAAAAAGAAAAAGGGAAGTTGAATGTTACATGAAAATTTTAAAATAATTTAGAAACCCAAAATTCCAAGACTTTACACGAAATCCCAAATTTTAGTTTTTGAAACCTTTACTTTTGACACATTTCTTTTAAGTTGTTATCACTTTCTGCTTCCACGTGTAAATATTGCTAATATGTTGAATTAGCAGATTTATTAATTGTGGCTAGCTATTATACGAAATGGTTTTTTTTGTTACGATACGAAATGGCTAGCTATCTATGATATTTAACATAAGATCAAGAAAATGTTTACATCAGATTCACGAGATCATTGTGTGATATATATTTTCACGAGATTGCAAAGATTGACTTGCCAGATACAAAGAGAAGATCAGAGCATAAGAATTTCAGTATGGTATCACGCGGTCACGAATGAAAGGCGTTACCAGAACATTCCTGAAATTATCCTACAAGTTCATAACACATTTCACCGATTTCTTTCACACGTTTCAGGAGAAAGTTTTAAATGTCAAAACGAAACAATCCTTGGTAAATCATTTGCGAAGGCAGTGGTAGAATTACTTACTATTTGAAAGTTTATTGCTGCCACGTATGATTGAGATTATCCAGATCATAGAGAGGATTAAATTCAAAACTTAGTGAAAATGAATATTTCAGGGCGTGCCAATAAAAATAACAAGAAGAATTAAAAATAACAAGAAGAAATTGAAGAAACAACATGTCAGGTTTAAGACTGGAGTTTTATTAATCCATGATAATTTTAAGGATATAAATTTATACTAAATTTTAGAGTTTTATCATCTCAACTATAATTTTAAATTTAAAGAGAACAAAGATGTTGACAGATTATTAAAACCGGCTTTTAGAAATCAATGGGGGAGATTAGCTTAAAGTGGAAGAGAAGATGGAAATGAAGGTTCCATCCTTCACTTATAGCTCTTCTAATTAGACCTCTTTTAAGTGTTATTTTTAGCTGTTTTTTTGTCTATCAGTTATGGGCACCTTTTGTTTTGGCCTCTTTTTTTTCGGATGCATTGTCTCATGTATTTGTATCTTTCAGCCTTTTCCAGATATGTTGGCTTAGAGATAGTCATCTAGCTCTCCTAGAGATAGAGATGTAGTAATTCTCTTTTGTCTAGATAGGTTCTATGTTTTCTTATGAAGTGGGTAGTCCTGTACATTTTTTATATTTTGCTAAATATAAAAGCTATAAAAATTTATATTAAAGTCTAGAAATATGGGTTAATCTTACTAGTTCTTAATATGCAAAATATAAAATGTTTGTCCATATTTTGTAAAAATATTCAAATTTCTAAGAATTGTATATAATTTTTATAAAATTTTGACTTTTTTAAGGTAAAATAGTTTTATTCTATAAAAAAAAATTTGAAAAAATGGAAATTTGTGAATCTCTTTTTGGAAAAAAACCATAAAAAATTAATCCAATGTGAAATTTAACCCCTAAAATCATCTATATTTATGTGTAGAAATTAAACCAATTGCTAAAAGTGTGATAGTCTAATCCATGTGAAATGCTAAGTATAGAAATTATACCAATTACTAAAAATGTAATAGTGAGTCTCTTGTGAAATGGTTGCAAGATCATTTATTTTGATTGTAGTTTAATTCTTAATTCCTTTTACTTAGTTTTAGTTACTTATAAATTTACTTCAAATACATTTTAACTTGGGATTTAGTTTTAGTTTAATTTTAATATTCAAATTTAGTTACAGTTTCGAGTTTTATTTTTATTATTATATTAGAATTTAGTTTATACTTTAGATTTTATTTAGTTTTTCTTTATAATTCAATTTAATTATTTTAGTTTTAATTAATTTTTGTTTGAAGTTTAGTTTTTAGTTAGCTTTGAATTTATTAGATTTAGTTTTATTTTTTTAATTAGATTTAGTTTAATTATGATTAGATTTTACTATATTTTATTTTTATTTAGTTTCAAAAATAGTTTTGATTTTAATTGATTTTAATAAAATTATAATTGTTTTAAAGATTTTATTGTTTGGATTGTAGATTGGATATGGAAGATTTGAAGCCTAAAGATTTGGATTGAGGAGATTTGAAGTCAAAGATAAGGAAGACAAACTAACTCAAAATGCTTATAAAAGGAGCATGAGTGGAAGATTTTAGGGGGAGGAGGATTTTCGGAAAAAACTAGACGCACGTTATCGTGCAAATTAGACCTGGCACGCTAGGAATTTTATGGTAGCTATAGGCTGTGTTTTTGTATGAAGCCAATAGGGCATTTGTAATTTTCTAAGATATCGATGAGTAATGTATTGGATTCATTGATTATTCAAATTAGAGCCTTCTTCTTCTTTCTTTTTCTTTATTAAGCTTCCCTAAATGCCATAACTATTTTTTTCTTTATATTTTTGTTGTAATATTTATATATTTGGGTTAGAAGTGTAACAATTTGGTACAACCTCCACTGTTGCAAATTATAAAGGAATCATCCAAAGCCTACAGATTTCCATATGTATACTGTGAGCATTGACTAGACCCGAGTCTTTATTATTATGCCTTGTGAGATAGAGGTGAAGTGTTCACTTTTACCCCTACAACATTATCCATAACCTTGATACATTTTGTTACATGCACTTGATTTCCTTTGTTGGATTCATTGTTTAAGATGCCCAACAAATTGTTTATTCTTCATCTTAGATTTGTAGAGATTGTCTTTTCCCTCTATGTTATTTGAGATTTAAGTGTCTTCTTCTTTTCTTCCATCTTACATATTCAACTTTTTGTGCTCTAATGAATGAGACTATGCCAATGGATTAGGCCTATGGTCTTATAGGATTGCAATTATTTATTCTCTGTCACCTGTCATTTAATCCTAAATCTTTCCTACCTTATCTATCCTTCTGTTTATCTTTTAAGTCTGACACTTGAGTTTAACAAAGGAAGTTGATGTCTAGTGACACTAGGCAGTCAATATCTTTTTGTCTTTGAGAGAGCCCTCTTTCACTAGAAGGGTAAGTTTGCAGTCAAAAGTAGGTTTCAAGATGCCTTGACATTGTTACTAAATATCCAGGAACAACAGAGACCATACTCATTATAGAATATTCTTAAGTGAAAATCAACCTTGGTATCATCACTACCATATAATTTAGAAAACCACGAGTTAGCATCCTTAGGCATATCATGGGGAAAACCACAGATTTTACTCATGTTCAAGGGCCGAAAATGTTTTCAGACACCCACTTTGGGGGGGCATGGCTTTTAGATTGTAATGTCATCTAGTACGGGTCGTCATCAGTGGAGTCACTAGATGATAAACCTTATATCATCAAAGGAAATTGAGGGAATCACCCTCAGTGGAGTCGCTAGGTAAACTTGAGGAATATGGGTTTCAAGATAAATTTTACCAAAGGATGTGTCATTGAAGAGAATGACTCAGTCCTCCCCAACAACGGTGCCAAAATGTTATCGTAGGATTTGTACTAATGCAAATCCCCACCACAAGTCCCCAAATCTTGTGTAACTATGGAAGATCTTACCACTATCACCTTAGTAAGAAATTTCCTCATTTTAGTGATGGAGGAGGTCCATCACCAGGAAGGATTCCCAGGTTACCTCAAGGGATCAGAGTAGAAAGTAAAATATCCAATCATACAACACCCTCTCTTGATCACCTAAAGATTGGTCTAGGTCTTGATGGTAAAAGAGAAATGAAGTTGTTTCAGTACCTGCCAAGAACAAGAACACTTTATAGCATATATGTAGTGATTTCCAAGTTCAAACATGCAAGAAATACCTCTTGAAGAAACTAGACAAATAATTTTTTTTATGGATGTTATGATTTTGCAGCAATGAACATTAGTATTGTTATCACACAATTTGTACTTGCCCAAAGCCCAAGGAAAGTAAGGGAGATTTTCCTAACGAACATGATATCCTATCACTGTCACCTTAATAAGAAATCCCCACTTTTTAGGGATAGGTAGGGTCTACCCCAGGGGAGGCATCCTCGGTAACCTAAAGGGATGGAAAATTAGGGTTATGGTCAAGATATATTCCCCCCTCTCACTGGTCACCAAAGTCACTAAGTCTGTGTCTAAAAGATGAGGTTAACGAAGTGCTTCATGTACCTACTTGAAACAAGACAATATGGCATGCATATACAATAATTGCAAGTACAAATATGATAATAACACCTCAATAGACAATGGACAGTGAAAATAAGTGCTAGCTAATAAAATTGTAGCAGTTAATAAGTTTACAACAAAAAATAATAAATTGTAACAACTGCAATAAAATCTTTTTAGAATATCTTGAAAAGACTGTGAAAAGATAACATTTACTAAGCAGAATGATAATCAAATGTCATAAGCAACTTCTGAAGTGTTTAGCTAGCATTCAAAGTCAATTATGCAGAAAGTTTGTTGTAGCTAGAGAGCTATAGCAAACATTTATAACAACAACAAGAAAGTTATCGATCTAGGCTAAATTAGTGTTAGATTTAATTCGTAATAGCTTAATAGAATAGTGTTTGAGTGTTTGATCAACCTTCCAACAAAAGAGAGACAAGAGACTAGTGCCTTTAGGGTTTATGGAGTCAATTATATCAACACATTAACTTGGAGAGACAACAATGATTATACTTGTCTAAAAGATAACAAGGTGGAAGCTTGAGAAGTAGGACCTTAAGTTCTCAAGCACCAAGCCTCAAAGAGAAGGTTCAAACTAGGGTGTAGGCACTACTAGGACCTAGTGATTTCTCCTATCTTTAGACTCTTGAAAATTATTTAATGCAATAAGAACTAGACAAAGATTCTAAAGTGTTAGCACTTTAGGGCTCTGAAAGTTTGTCTAGACAAGATCTTCTTAAGCAAAACTAGCAAAATGAAGAGAAAGAAAGAAGCACCTTATGTTTCTTACTCCTAGGGTTTCAAGCAAGAAATTTCATAATCTTACATATGAACAAGTAATCATACCATAGACATTTATCATGAAAATAAAATTGTAGATTTACTTACTTCACCAAGAATAATCAAGCACAAAACCCTATATTTGACAAAATTTCACCAAGAAATGATCCAAAATGCATCCAAAATAGCCTCCAAGAAAGTGTTCCTTGGTAATTTTAGCCAATAACCCCTTTAGGGAGAAAATTTCAGTCCTCCCTCTTGTGAGAGGTGAGTTGTGATGTAAAAATGAGAGCACTTTATGTTTATTTATACAAAATTTTGACCTTTAATTAATTTTCAAGTCAAAATAAAGCTGACCTAACCAATTTACAATAAAATTCAATTTTGACATAACAAAAATTAATTAGTATCTAAAGACGCCTCCAAGGGTGACATCATGCCCTTCTAGGGTGACATTGAGGCCTAAAGGTGGAATGTTGAGCCTAAAATGTAGGGTGCTTGGCATCCAGAGGCCCCAGATGATGCCCACATGTGCCACCAGGCTCATAAATGCCTCCAAAACAAAAACCCTAGCTTTGTATGATGTCTAGGTTCATGGTGGTGACGTCCAGGGACCTAAAGAGAAAAATTCCATGTGCAAGAGAAATTTCCCCATGGGTCTAGGTCTGTCAAGGTGCCTCCAAAGGCAACATACTTCTTTTTCCTGGTGCAAATATTCAATTTCTTCTTACCCCTGGCTGGGGTTGCAACATCCATCTGTGGGATTTAAGCCCCCATGAAGGTTCGAGCTAATCATTACCTCATGTGTACTTGTCCACCGAGAAAGGTCCTGCAACAACACCAAGTACGCCCTCCAGGGGTTCATAAGTCACATGGATCATATCATGTAAATCACATCCAATAATTAAATTACCCAAACATGTGCAACCCCCTTTAACCCAAACAAATGCTCAAAGAAGTTATGCAATTTGAAAAGTTAGGTTTGGAGAAGGTCTAAGGGTGTCCTATTGGGATGAACTCTCTTAAGTTTGGGGTGTTTCCTAGGTGGGATCTACTCCAGGTCATGTAAATGTATGAGGTGGTATGGGTAAGTGTTTGGGCATGGGGTGCATGTAATAACATGGAAATGTAAAGTCTTACCTTTGGGTTCCTTTGTAGAGGGCGAGTGGCACCTTGTCATAAATGCAATTGTTTCTTAGCCCATTCATTTTCTTTTATTCTTACATTTATTTCTTTTGATATTTTTCTTTTGTGCTTCAAGGGAGTAGTTGAGGGCCAATGTTATGACTTGATGAACAGAGGTGACAATGTTATCCACAAAAATTTCATGGAAATGAGAAGGTTATCTTGTGATGAGACCCCCTTTCTCTTGGCTATGCCACCAAGAGCCACTACCCTGGTTTGGTGACTAGATAGGTAGTAGTGTCATACCGCTACATGCCCATGGTCATCATAGGCCAGCTCGTGATGAGACCTCCTATCCATCAACCAGTACCTTGAGTGTTTATGTATCTTATGGGTCCCATTTTCTTACTGAGAAGATTTTCACTGCTTTCTCGGGGTTCCCTAGGCGAAGCATTTCAAAGGTTTCAACATTATATTTTAACTCTTGCCAGCTACTTTTACCCTATGGGCCTTTAACCCCTTCTTCCCACAAGGTAAGGTACAACCCTTCCTAGTGTAGCCAATCTCAATGTCCAAACAAGGATAGGGGAGATGGAAGGAATAAATATGGAAAGTGGTAAGTATGGAGGGAACATACAATGACTTTTCACAAACCCACCCAGTAGCAACCCATCCTAAAGGGAAACCAACTTACTAGGGTATCGTGTTACCCTTCTAGGTATAAACAAGGCAAATGGCATAATTTCCAAGCAAACGTCATGAAATGAAGAAGGATCCAATACAACATATTCAAGTGCTTCAAAAATCAAAGTGATACATACCATGATACCCAGACTCATTACCTCATGCAGAAAGACCAACCGATACTTCAGGACCAGGATGGTGGGATGGATACCATTGGTGGTGATAAGTGGACTGCACTGATTAAAACAGGGGCCCTCCGGGGCCATGCTCGAGTCGTTTGGCTCTCGGTACTCCATGTCTAGGACCTGTGGGCCCTAAGACGTGATCTCCTTGGTTATCCCTAGGCTAGGGGATAACAAGTACAACAACAATGAATAAATTATAACAGTAGCAACAATTATGCTTCATAAATGCAAAAATTGACAAGGAAAACATAGCATAAATTCACTAGATTAATACCCAATTGTTAGATAAAATTTATGAATGAGTTAAGCCACCAATAAATGAGTGTATGCAACAAATTAAAGAGTTATCAAGTGGTTGTAGCAAAATTTTGCAACAATAACAAGTTTACTAACAAATTAGTAAGTGTTAGTGTTAGCAATGTCATTAGAGAACTTGAGAGAATTGAAAGAGAGTGTTTGTTTATCAATTTCACCACAAGAGAGTTGTAAAATCAGTGTCTATGAGGGATATGGAGTCTTTATAACAACAAATACAAAAATGCTTGAAGATTGAACTAGTAGAGACTAAGAGGTAGGGTGTAAACTCTAAGGTGTTAGCGCCTTAGGGTTTAAATATTAAGGAGAAGGATTGCTAGAGTGCAAGCACTTTTCGGCTCTAGCAACCTTTTCTCTCTTCTTAATGCTTCAACTAGGACAAAATAAAGTGTCTAGGGATAAAATCCTAAAGTTCTATCACTTTAGGGATTTATGATGCTAATCCTAAAAATGAAACTTCACCAATTTTGAACAAGAATAACCTTGTGAGAGGTGAAGCACTTATGCTCCTCTCTTAGGGTTTTACCAAGAAATACGCCTAGCATAAAGTAGAAAGATTAACCATGAACTAGCATAAATTAGCAAGATTAACCATGAACATACCAACATAAAGATAATTTGTAGAAAATTAACTTACTTTAGCCAGGAAACCAAGACATAAAACCCTAATTGCAGAAATTCCTCTTCCAAAATTAGGAAAGCATCCACAACTTAATCGTCAAAGAATAATGCATTAGTGTAGAAGATCAAGATATCCCAAAGTGGGTGAAAATTTCATACTTGTTCTCACAAATGGCAAGAGATGATGATGATAAAATGAAATGAGAAGGTGGGATATTTATATGAGGCCACCTTAACCAATTTGTCCACATAATTTGTCAACAACATAAAGTAAGTAAGGCCGGCCCCTTAATTTGCCTCTAATAATATGCCAAAATATGAAAATACATAATAAAAACCTAAAAAGGGTGACATCATGTGCTAAAAGGACGACATCATGCTAGGAGAGGGTGCCATCTTTCCTCCAAAGGAAAACGTTGGACCTCCAAATTCCATGTGTCATGCTCCAATGTGCAAAGGTGCCATGCCATGTGTCTCCTGAAGTCAAACCACATTTGGAACCACACCATCCATCAAACCCTAGCCTTCAAGGTGACATAAAGGGATAGAGGGAGACATCATAGGCCTCCAAAGGCTACGTCCAAGTGCAAGAGGGGAGAAATATCATCCTCAAGTGATGTCAAGGTGCTTCCAAAGGAAACTTCCTCCATCCTCTATGCACAATAGCTCTGGGGTGCTCTGCCTAGCCTGTGGGATTTCTACCCATGTATGTGGCATATGACTAGCCTGCTCAAAACCAATCCCATATGTCCATCATCCAAGGTTTCAATGGTATGAAAGCCACTATCTGAGGGTGTTGAGTCATTGGATGACTCATTGCTCTCCATCACATATGGAAAATTCCTGCAATAAGGAACAACATCCAAGAACACCCCAAGATGTCCCTCAAAGAACCATGCCAGGGCCATTCAAAACAAAGAAGAATATAAGGAAAAATAAACCAATGTTCTTAATAAACGTTAGTCCCTAAATCATGCAAATTAAGTTGATTCCTAAGATAAAATCCTTGCAAACAATTCACCCTAGTATCCCCTTCAAGTATCACCCAAGCCTAAGACCTTGTGAAGGTTACCAAGTTTAATCATGGGAGGGCCTTCATCCAACTCTATTGGGTGTGCCACCTAGAAAAGAAAAAAATAACCTAGGTAGAGGGATAGGTCTCGATAGTGACAAGGGAAAGTAATAACCCATCAAGAGTAAGTGTGAAAATGTTATGGTTTAAGGCTTCCTTCATGGATTATGGTGTCGATCTCTATGAGTGCTTTTGTTGAGGGTGTGCTTGCTCTTGAATTACCCAATATTTTTGTGCCACCTTTTCCCAAACCCCTTCATTAGCCATCTTTCCAATCCCTTCTTTCATTTATAATTTTCTTTGAGGGTCCCCCTTTGTGGGTTTCCAAGATTTAACATTAATTTTTTGGGACCTGGGGTGAGCACTGAATGAGTAGAGATCAAGTTGGACTGGATTTTGGTGGTCCTTATTTTCTATGTTCACTTTATTTTTATCATCAATTTCTTATTCTTTTATAGCAGCTACAATCTACCTCCGAGCCGCTAGCCCCTTTCTCATGAGAGTATGGACCATAACCAAATTTTAGGATATGTGAAAGGTTTTATGATGGAAAATGTTAAGTATGGTATGGAGTGGAATGTTACCCTTGGGAGGGCCTCCCAATATTACCCCTTTTCCCTAGTCAATGACAACACAGGACTAGGGCATAGAAGCTGACTACCAAGGTTAAACAAGGCAACCAATACAATTTCTCAAGCAAGTGATCCACTATCCAACTTCAACCAATGATCATTGTCCACATGCCCAATAAATTGAACAAAAAACCTTGCATGAAAAAATGATTAAAAATACCTCATGGTGATGTTGGCTTACCATGCCCCATACCCTAGATTGCTTGAATGTGACGAGCCTTGGTTGATCTGTGATGGGAGGAAAATCAAGGGGGTTGTTGGGCTGCCATCTATGGACATGTTGATCATGATCATGGTGTATATCATGTTCTCCATTGTGGGCTTCAAGACATGATCTTCTCCAGTTACCCCTAGGCATGGGGGGTAACATGCCTTACAATGTGATGTTAAGGCCTGGTATAATATAGGGTACCCTTAGGTACTATTAATTCATTATGCATTTTTCAAAATGAATTTAGATATTATTGAGAGCATTTTGATGAGTGTGTTGATTGTTTTGAAGATCGTTCTGAATTTATAATATCCTTTAAGTCCTCAAAATATTCTTCATTGAGAAATAATTTAGATGATGAGAATTATGGTATTGGTATGCTCTCTTCTTCCCTTTTTTTGAAAGAGAATTAATTGAATATGCTTTGGATGAGGGAGTCCATTAGGCTTGGGAAATCAATGATGATATCCATCCCTTTCATTGTATATATTATGATGAGTAAGAGAAGGAATATGAGTGGGGTTGTGAACCTCGTGTTTTTTATGATATGAACCTTGATGATCCTATTTATGACACTGATCATGAAGAGGAAGAATCAAGTTTACACCCTGCTTTATTAACTCTTCTCAACATTGGTTGCACATTTGAAGAGGAGGTTCAAACAATTAGTCATGAAGATCTTAATAAACATGAGAAATCCATTTCCCTTTATTATGAAGATGTTAATTCAATAGGATCACCCTGTAGAAATATCGTTGTAGCATGAAGAACAAAACTTTATTTTAGCCACTGAATTATTAGAACAACATGAAGAGTATACTAATTTGGTAACTATCCCTCACTGCAACTTCATTCCCATGATTGAACTCAATCTAATCATTGCTTTGATGTCAATTTTTAAGATGATAATGTTGAATTGTGGGTGGAAAAGGTATTTTGGAGGATAGTTCATAAAAGTCTTGGCTTTTATATTTTCTTCCCACAAACTAGTGACCATGATGTTTTGAGTTGCAACCTTCTCTAGGTTTTGAGCACATGAAGACATTTTGTACAATAGATCAACTGCATGAAAGGTTACATTAGAGATTTGATTATGATGAATGGTGTTGTAGGATTAACTGGTTACATTGTTGGCTTCACTAGATTTTTTATTATGTTGCTTAATCACAATCCCGCTAGTTAGGATAGGTTTATTTTCATAAGTTTGGTGTGTTATTTGTGATTTTCTAAAGAAAAAGTAATAGGTCTAAGGTTTGAGTTTGATTTAGTTATTCCTTTTGAAGTTTTAGTGTGTTTTGGTTTTCAATAAATGTCTTTTTGATGCTACAAGAATCCTTTCACATGTCTCTCTATTTATTCATAAGCAAGAGTGAATTATTTTGAAGTACATGGTCAAAGTTTTACTTGGGAACAAAGTCGGTCTTGGTATTATATGTTGGATTTCTATATAAGGTCTTGGAGTCCAAACAATGTGTCTTTTTTTGTTGTAAAAATACTTATTATATTCACATAAAAATATTTACATCAAACAAAAAGAAAACATGGAAGGGTATATACAATGGAATTTACATCATCTTCTTCAAAGAAACCAGTACATAAATAAAATCCAAATAGGAAGCAAGTTCTAACAATTTGGCATCTTGTATAAGAACAAAAAATTTTGCAAAATTTGTGTGCATACATCCACTCTCCACATATGACAAAGACAAAACCCCATTCTCAAAGAGACACTTGCACCAAACTCTCTATAGGACAAAGAAAAAATTCTTAAATAGTGTGAAACTTTACTAAGAGAAGAATGAACTAAATTCGTAGAGTCAACAAGCAGGGTTGCATTCCAATGTATTGTCCTTGAAAAATTGCTACCAAGTGAGTTTGTACATGCTTCCAACTACTCCTTGAAAACAGGTAGTCCCATAACATATGTTTCACTGTTTCAAAATGATGACATGTAGGGAAAAGACCATTTAATAGACCACTTTTTGACAACCAATCCTTGGAAGAAAGGCCCTAATAAAAGACTAACCATGCAAATACACAGACCTTATAGGACACCTGCACTAACCAAACATTGTGCAACCTATGATTCCATTAGCCCTCAACATCAAAGGATACCCATTGTTCATTGAGAATAGGACCAAGATCACATCATTGATGTGAAATGGAGCACAACTTATGAGAGTCATACTGAAACAATGTACACCCAAAATTCCACTCCCAATCACACCATATAGGTCTCGACATATCAATGTTCATTTTGAATATATCCCCTTGTGGAATGAAGATGAAAACCTTCATGATGGTGAGTTGATCAATGGAGAATATGACATACTCACACGTCAAAGCTCGTCAATCTTTCCAAGAACATTCTTCTACATCCTGAAAGTCCTTCTAAAGAAAGATACCTTTCTTTCCCAATTGACACACATGAAAACATGGAAGATCAACAATATAGGTATCATGAATCCTTTAGTTGCAGATTGGTCATCTGGACAAATCCCACCTAGTCCGCCTGCCAATCATCTGTGACTGGACCAACCCCACCACCTTCCATCAAGTAGAACAACTATTCCTGAAGATAAAAGTGCCCACTATATAAAATTGTGGGGACACTGAAATACTATTACAAAAACCAAATCCCCCCCAAATCTTGCAAATATGTTGTGATATTAACCATCTATGTCTCAAGGAAACCTTCCACAAAGAAGAACACTCCAAACAATGAACCACCCATTTACTTGCAATAATGCTCCTCTAAGTCACCACAACTATCAAACCAAGACCTCCCTCATCCATGGGCATGAT
>ML793352.1:407481-419051 GCA_009831015.1 Picea engelmannii | reverse complement strand
TCTTTGAGCCCTTTCCAGATATGTTGGCTTAGAGATAATCATCTAGCTCTCCTAGAGATAGAAATGTAGTAATTTTTTTTTGTCTAGATAAGTTTTATGTTTTCTTATGAAGTTGGCAGTTCTGTATATTTTTTATATTTTGCTAAATATAAAAGCCATAGAAATTTATATTAAAGTCTAGAAATATGGGTTAATCTTACTAGTTCTTAATATGCAAAATATAAAATGTTTGTCCATATTTTGTAAAAATATTCAAATTTTTAAGAATTGTATATAATTTCTATAAAATTTTGACTTTTTTAAGGTAAAATAGTTTTATTCTATAAAAATTTTTTTGAAAAAATAGAAATTTGTGAATTTCCTTTTGGAAAAAACCATAGAAAATTAACCCATTGTGAAATTTAACCCCTAAAATCATCTATACTTATGTGTAGAAATTAGACCAGTTGCTAAAAGTATGATAGCCTAATCTCCTGTGAAATGCTAAGTATAGAAATTAGACCAGTTGCTAAAAGTGTGATAGCCGAGTCTCTGGAATGGTTGCAAAATCATTTATTTTGATTGTAGTTTAATTATTAATTCCTTTTACTTAGTTTTAGTTACTTTTAAATTTACTTCAAATACATTTTAACTTGGGATTTAGTTTTAGTTTAATTTTAATATTCAAAGTTAGTTACAGTTTCGAGTTTTATTTTTATTATTATATTAGAATTTAGTTTATACATTAATTTTATTTAATTTTTCTTTATAATTCAATTTAATTATTAGTTTTAATTAATTTTTGTTTGAAGTTTAGTTTTTAGTTAGCTTTGATTTTATTAAATTTTTCTTTATAATTCAATTTAATTATTAGTTTTAATTAATTTTTGTTTGAAGTTTAGTTTTTAGTTAGCTTTGAATTTATTAGATTTAGTTTTATTTTTTTAATTAGATTTAGTTTAATTATGATTAGATTTTACTATATTTTATTTTTATTTAGTTTCAAAAATAGTTTTGATTTGAATTGATTTTAATAAAATCATAATTGTTTTAAAGATTTTATTGTTTGGATTGTAGATTGGATATGGAAGATTTGAAGCCTAAAGATTTGGATTGAGGAGATTTGAAGTCAAAGATCAAGGAAGACAAACTAACTCAAAATGCTTATAAAAGGAGCATGAGTGGAAGATTTTAGGGGGAGGAGGATTTTCAGAAAAAACTAGAGGCACGTTATCGTGCAAACTAAACCTGGCACGCTAGGAATTTTATGGTAGCTATAGGCTGTGTTTTTGTATGAAGCCAGTAGGGCATTTGTAATTTTCTAAGATATCGATGAGTAATGTATTGGATTCATTGATTATTCAAATTAGAGCCTTGTTCTTCTTTCTTTTCCTGTATTAAGCTTCCCTAAATGCCATAACTATTTCTTTCTTTATATTTTTGTTGTAATATTTATATATTTGGGTTAGAAGTGTAACAATTTGGTACAACCTCCATTGTTGCAAATTATAAAGGAATCATCCAAAGCCTACAGATTTCCATATGTATAATGTGAGCATTGACTAGACCTGAGTCTTTATTATTATGCCTTGTGAGATAGAGGTGAAGTGTTCACTTTTATCTCTACAACATTATCCATAACCCTGATACATTTTGTTACATGCACTTGATTTCCTTTGTTGGATTCATTGTTTAAGATGCCCAATAAATTGTTTATTCTTCATCTTAGATTTGTAGAGATTGCATTTTCCCTCTATGTTATTTGAGATTTAAGTGTCTTCTTCTTTTCTTCCATCTTACATATTCAACTTTTTGTGCTCTAATGAATGAGACCATGCTAATGGATTAAGCCTCTGGTCTTATAGGATTGCAATTCTTTATTCTCTGTCACCTGTCATTTAATCCTAAATCTTTCCTACCTTATCTATCCTTATGTTTAGCTTTTAAGTCTGACACTTGAGTTTAACAAAGGAAGTTGATGTCTAGTGACACTGGGCAGTCAATATCTTTTTGTCTTTGAGAGAGCCCTCTTTGAATGGAAGGGTCAGTTTGCAGTCAAAAGTAGGTTTCGAGATGCCTTGACATTGTTCCTAAATATCCAGGAACAACAGAGACCATACTCATTATAGAATATTCTTAAGTGAAAATCAACCTTGGTATCATCACTACCATATAATTTAGAAAACCATGAGTTAGCATCCTTAGGCATATCATGGGGAAAACCACAGATTTTACTCATGTTCAAGGGCTGAAAACGTTTTCAGACACCCACTTTGGGGGGGCATGGATTTTAGATTGTAATGTCATCTAGTACGGGTCGTCATCAGTGGAGTCGCTAGATTGTAAACCTTATATCATCAAAGGAAATTGAGGGAATCACCCTCAGTGGAGTTGCTAGGTAAACTTGAGGAATATGGGCTTCAAAATAAATTTTACCAAAGGATGTGTCATTGAAGAGAATGACTCAGTCCTCCCTGACAACGGTGCCAAAATGTTATCGCGGGATTTGTACTAATGCAAATCTCCACCACAAGTCCCCAAATCTTGTGTAACTATGGAAGATCTTACCACTATCACCTTAGTAAGAAATTCCCTCGTTTTAGTGATGGAGGAGGTCCATCACTAGGAAGGATTCCCAGGTTACCTCAAGGGATCAGAGTAGAAAATAAAATATCCAATCATACAACCCCCTCTCTTGATCACCTAAAGATTGGTCTAGGTCTTGATGGTAAAAGAGACATGAAGTTGTTTCAGTACCTGCCAAGAACAAGAACACTTTATAGCATATATGTAGTGATTTCCAAGTTCAAACATGCAAGAAATACCTCTTGAAGAAACTAGACAAATAAAATTTTCTATGGATGTTATGATTTTGCAGCAATGAACATTAGTATTGTTATCACACAATCTATACTTGCCCAAAGCCTAAGGAAAGTAAGGGAGATTTTCCTAATGAACATGATATCCTATCACTGTCACCTTAATAAGAAATCCCCACTTTTTACGGATAGGCAGGGTCTACCCCAGGAGAGGCATCCTCGGTAACCTAAAGGGATGGAAAATTAGGGTTATGGTCAAGATATATTCCCCCCTCTCACTGGTCACCAAAGTCACTAAGTCTATGTCTAAAAGATGAGGTTAATGAAGTTCTTGATGTACCTGCCTGAAACAAGACAATATGGCATGCATATACAATAATTGCAAGTACAAATATGATAATAACACCTCAATAGACAATGGACAGTGAAAATAAGTGCTAGCTGATATAAAATTGCAGCAGTTAATAAGTTTACAACAAAAATTAATAAATTGTAACAACTGCAATAAAATCTTTTTAGAATTTCTTGAAAAGACTGTGAAAAGATAACATTTACTAAGCAGAATGATAATCAAATGTCATAAGCAACTTCTAAAGTGTTTAGCTAGCATTCAAAGTCAATTATGCAGAAAGTTTGTTGCAGCTAGATGGCTATAGCAAACATTTATAACAACAACAAAAAAGTTAGCGATCTAGGCTAAATTAGTGTTACATTTAATTAGTAATAGCTTAAGAGAATAGTGTTTGAGTGTTTGATCAACCTTCCAACAAAAGAGAGACAAGAGACTAGTTCCTTTAGGGTTTATGGAGTCAATTATATCAACGCATTAACTTGGAGAGACAACAATGATTATACTTGTCTAAAAGATAACAAGGTGGAAGCTTGAGAAGTAGGACCTTAAGTTCTCAAGCACCAAGCCTCAAAGAGAAGGTTCAAACTAGGGTGTAGGCACTACTAGGACCTAGTGATTTCTCCTATCTTTAGACTCTTGAAAATTATTTAATGCAATAAGAACTAGACAAAGATTCTAAAGTGTTAGCACTTTAGGGCTCTGAAAGTTTGTCTAGACAAGATCTTCTTAAGCAAAACTAGCAAAATGAAGAGAAAGAAAGAAGCACCTTATGTTTCTTACTCCTAGGGTTTCAAGCAAGAAATTTCATAATCTTACATATGAACAAGTAATCATACCATAGACATTTATCATGAAAATAAAATTGTAGATTTACTTACTTCACCAAGAATAATCAAGCACAAAACCCTATATTTGACAAAATTTCACCAAGAAATGATCCAAAATGCATCCAAAATAGCCTCCAAGAAAGTGTTCCTTGGTAATTTTAGCCAATAACCCCTTTAGGGAGAAAATTTCAGTCCTCCCTCTTGTGAGAGGTGAGTTGTGATGTAAAAATGAGAGCACTTTATGTTTATTTATACAAAATTTTGACCTTTAATTAATTTTCAAGTCAAAATAAAGCTGACCTAACCAATTTACAATAAAATTCAATTTTGACATAACAAAAATTAATTAGTATCTAAAGACGCCTCCAAGGGTGACATCATGCCCTTCTAGGGTGACATTGAGGCCTAAAGGTGGAATGTTGAGCCTAAAATGTAGGGTGCTTGGCATCCAGAGGCCCCAGATGATGCCCACATGTGCCACCAGGCTCATAAATGCCTCCAAAACAAAAACCCTAGCTTTGTATGATGTCTAGGTTCATGGTGGTGACGTCCAGGGACCTAAAGAGAAAAATTCCATGTGCAAGAGAAATTTCCCCATGGGTCTAGGTCTGTCAAGGTGCCTCCAAAGGCAACATACTTCTTTTTCCTGGTGCAAATATTCAATTTCTTCTTACCCCTGGCTGGGGTTGCAACATCCATCTGTGGGATTTAAGCCCCCATGAAGGTTCGAGCTAATCATTACCTCATGTGTACTTGTCCACCGAGAAAGGTCCTGCAACAACACCAAGTACGCCCTCCAGGGGTTCATAAGTCACATGGATCATATCATGTAAATCACATCCAATAATTAAATTACCCAAACATGTGCAACCCCCTTTAACCCAAACAAATGCTCAAAGAAGTTATGCAATTTGAAAAGTTAGGTTTGGAGAAGGTCTAAGGGTGTCCTATTGGGATGAACTCTCTTAAGTTTGGGGTGTTTCCTAGGTGGGATCTACTCCAGGTCATGTAAATGTATGAGGTGGTATGGGTAAGTGTTTGGGCATGGGGTGCATGTAATAACATGGAAATGTAAAGTCTTACCTTTGGGTTCCTTTGTAGAGGGCGAGTGGCACCTTGTCATAAATGCAATTGTTTCTTAGCCCATTCATTTTCTTTTATTCTTACATTTATTTCTTTTGATATTTTTCTTTTGTGCTTCAAGGGAGTAGTTGAGGGCCAATGTTATGACTTGATGAACAGAGGTGACAATGTTATCCACAAAAATTTCATGGAAATGAGAAGGTTATCTTGTGATGAGACCCCCTTTCTCTTGGCTATGCCACCAAGAGCCACTACCCTGGTTTGGTGACTAGATAGGTAGTAGTGTCATACCGCTACATGCCCATGGTCATCATAGGCCAGCTCGTGATGAGACCTCCTATCCATCAACCAGTACCTTGAGTGTTTATGTATCTTATGGGTCCCATTTTCTTACTGAGAAGATTTTCACTGCTTTCTCGGGGTTCCCTAGGCGAAGCATTTCAAAGGTTTCAACATTATATTTTAACTCTTGCCAGCTACTTTTACCCTATGGGCCTTTAACCCCTTCTTCCCACAAGGTAAGGTACAACCCTTCCTAGTGTAGCCAATCTCAATGTCCAAACAAGGATAGGGGAGATGGAAGGAATAAATATGGAAAGTGGTAAGTATGGAGGGAACATACAATGACTTTTCACAAACCCACCCAGTAGCAACCCATCCTAAAGGGAAACCAACTTACTAGGGTATCGTGTTACCCTTCTAGGTATAAACAAGGCAAATGGCATAATTTCCAAGCAAACGTCATGAAATGAAGAAGGATCCAATACAACATATTCAAGTGCTTCAAAAATCAAAGTGATACATACCATGATACCCAGACTCATTACCTCATGCAGAAAGACCAACCGATACTTCAGGACCAGGATGGTGGGATGGATACCATTGGTGGTGATAAGTGGACTGCACTGATTAAAACAGGGGCCCTCCGGGGCCATGCTCGAGTCGTTTGGCTCTCGGTACTCCATGTCTAGGACCTGTGGGCCCTAAGACGTGATCTCCTTGGTTATCCCTAGGCTAGGGGATAACAAGTACAACAACAATGAATAAATTATAACAGTAGCAACAATTATGCTTCATAAATGCAAAAATTGACAAGGAAAACATAGCATAAATTCACTAGATTAATACCCAATTGTTAGATAAAATTTATGAATGAGTTAAGCCACCAATAAATGAGTGTATGCAACAAATTAAAGAGTTATCAAGTGGTTGTAGCAAAATTTTGCAACAATAACAAGTTTACTAACAAATTAGTAAGTGTTAGTGTTAGCAATGTCATTAGAGAACTTGAGAGAATTGAAAGAGAGTGTTTGTTTATCAATTTCACCACAAGAGAGTTGTAAAATCAGTGTCTATGAGGGATATGGAGTCTTTATAACAACAAATACAAAAATGCTTGAAGATTGAACTAGTAGAGACTAAGAGGTAGGGTGTAAACTCTAAGGTGTTAGCGCCTTAGGGTTTAAATATTAAGGAGAAGGATTGCTAGAGTGCAAGCACTTTTCGGCTCTAGCAACCTTTTCTCTCTTCTTAATGCTTCAACTAGGACAAAATAAAGTGTCTAGGGATAAAATCCTAAAGTTCTATCACTTTAGGGATTTATGATGCTAATCCTAAAAATGAAACTTCACCAATTTTGAACAAGAATAACCTTGTGAGAGGTGAAGCACTTATGCTCCTCTCTTAGGGTTTTACCAAGAAATACGCCTAGCATAAAGTAGAAAGATTAACCATGAACTAGCATAAATTAGCAAGATTAACCATGAACATACCAACATAAAGATAATTTGTAGAAAATTAACTTACTTTAGCCAGGAAACCAAGACATAAAACCCTAATTGCAGAAATTCCTCTTCCAAAATTAGGAAAGCATCCACAACTTAATCGTCAAAGAATAATGCATTAGTGTAGAAGATCAAGATATCCCAAAGTGGGTGAAAATTTCATACTTGTTCTCACAAATGGCAAGAGATGATGATGATAAAATGAAATGAGAAGGTGGGATATTTATATGAGGCCACCTTAACCAATTTGTCCACATAATTTGTCAACAACATAAAGTAAGTAAGGCCGGCCCCTTAATTTGCCTCTAATAATATGCCAAAATATGAAAATACATAATAAAAACCTAAAAAGGGTGACATCATGTGCTAAAAGGACGACATCATGCTAGGAGAGGGTGCCATCTTTCCTCCAAAGGAAAACGTTGGACCTCCAAATTCCATGTGTCATGCTCCAATGTGCAAAGGTGCCATGCCATGTGTCTCCTGAAGTCAAACCACATTTGGAACCACACCATCCATCAAACCCTAGCCTTCAAGGTGACATAAAGGGATAGAGGGAGACATCATAGGCCTCCAAAGGCTACGTCCAAGTGCAAGAGGGGAGAAATATCATCCTCAAGTGATGTCAAGGTGCTTCCAAAGGAAACTTCCTCCATCCTCTATGCACAATAGCTCTGGGGTGCTCTGCCTAGCCTGTGGGATTTCTACCCATGTATGTGGCATATGACTAGCCTGCTCAAAACCAATCCCATATGTCCATCATCCAAGGTTTCAATGGTATGAAAGCCACTATCTGAGGGTGTTGAGTCATTGGATGACTCATTGCTCTCCATCACATATGGAAAATTCCTGCAATAAGGAACAACATCCAAGAACACCCCAAGATGTCCCTCAAAGAACCATGCCAGGGCCATTCAAAACAAAGAAGAATATAAGGAAAAATAAACCAATGTTCTTAATAAACGTTAGTCCCTAAATCATGCAAATTAAGTTGATTCCTAAGATAAAATCCTTGCAAACAATTCACCCTAGTATCCCCTTCAAGTATCACCCAAGCCTAAGACCTTGTGAAGGTTACCAAGTTTAATCATGGGAGGGCCTTCATCCAACTCTATTGGGTGTGCCACCTAGAAAAGAAAAAAATAACCTAGGTAGAGGGATAGGTCTCGATAGTGACAAGGGAAAGTAATAACCCATCAAGAGTAAGTGTGAAAATGTTATGGTTTAAGGCTTCCTTCATGGATTATGGTGTCGATCTCTATGAGTGCTTTTGTTGAGGGTGTGCTTGCTCTTGAATTACCCAATATTTTTGTGCCACCTTTTCCCAAACCCCTTCATTAGCCATCTTTCCAATCCCTTCTTTCATTTATAATTTTCTTTGAGGGTCCCCCTTTGTGGGTTTCCAAGATTTAACATTAATTTTTTGGGACCTGGGGTGAGCACTGAATGAGTAGAGATCAAGTTGGACTGGATTTTGGTGGTCCTTATTTTCTATGTTCACTTTATTTTTATCATCAATTTCTTATTCTTTTATAGCAGCTACAATCTACCTCCGAGCCGCTAGCCCCTTTCTCATGAGAGTATGGACCATAACCAAATTTTAGGATATGTGAAAGGTTTTATGATGGAAAATGTTAAGTATGGTATGGAGTGGAATGTTACCCTTGGGAGGGCCTCCCAATATTACCCCTTTTCCCTAGTCAATGACAACACAGGACTAGGGCATAGAAGCTGACTACCAAGGTTAAACAAGGCAACCAATACAATTTCTCAAGCAAGTGATCCACTATCCAACTTCAACCAATGATCATTGTCCACATGCCCAATAAATTGAACAAAAAACCTTGCATGAAAAAATGATTAAAAATACCTCATGGTGATGTTGGCTTACCATGCCCCATACCCTAGATTGCTTGAATGTGACGAGCCTTGGTTGATCTGTGATGGGAGGAAAATCAAGGGGGTTGTTGGGCTGCCATCTATGGACATGTTGATCATGATCATGGTGTATATCATGTTCTCCATTGTGGGCTTCAAGACATGATCTTCTCCAGTTACCCCTAGGCATGGGGGGTAACATGCCTTACAATGTGATGTTAAGGCCTGGTATAATATAGGGTACCCTTAGGTACTATTAATTCATTATGCATTTTTCAAAATGAATTTAGATATTATTGAGAGCATTTTGATGAGTGTGTTGATTGTTTTGAAGATCGTTCTGAATTTATAATATCCTTTAAGTCCTCAAAATATTCTTCATTGAGAAATAATTTAGATGATGAGAATTATGGTATTGGTATGCTCTCTTCTTCCCTTTTTTTGAAAGAGAATTAATTGAATATGCTTTGGATGAGGGAGTCCATTAGGCTTGGGAAATCAATGATGATATCCATCCCTTTCATTGTATATATTATGATGAGTAAGAGAAGGAATATGAGTGGGGTTGTGAACCTCGTGTTTTTTATGATATGAACCTTGATGATCCTATTTATGACACTGATCATGAAGAGGAAGAATCAAGTTTACACCCTGCTTTATTAACTCTTCTCAACATTGGTTGCACATTTGAAGAGGAGGTTCAAACAATTAGTCATGAAGATCTTAATAAACATGAGAAATCCATTTCCCTTTATTATGAAGATGTTAATTCAATAGGATCACCCTGTAGAAATATCGTTGTAGCATGAAGAACAAAACTTTATTTTAGCCACTGAATTATTAGAACAACATGAAGAGTATACTAATTTGGTAACTATCCCTCACTGCAACTTCATTCCCATGATTGAACTCAATCTAATCATTGCTTTGATGTCAATTTTTAAGATGATAATGTTGAATTGTGGGTGGAAAAGGTATTTTGGAGGATAGTTCATAAAAGTCTTGGCTTTTATATTTTCTTCCCACAAACTAGTGACCATGATGTTTTGAGTTGCAACCTTCTCTAGGTTTTGAGCACATGAAGACATTTTGTACAATAGATCAACTGCATGAAAGGTTACATTAGAGATTTGATTATGATGAATGGTGTTGTAGGATTAACTGGTTACATTGTTGGCTTCACTAGATTTTTTATTATGTTGCTTAATCACAATCCCGCTAGTTAGGATAGGTTTATTTTCATAAGTTTGGTGTGTTATTTGTGATTTTCTAAAGAAAAAGTAATAGGTCTAAGGTTTGAGTTTGATTTAGTTATTCCTTTTGAAGTTTTAGTGTGTTTTGGTTTTCAATAAATGTCTTTTTGATGCTACAAGAATCCTTTCACATGTCTCTCTATTTATTCATAAGCAAGAGTGAATTATTTTGAAGTACATGGTCAAAGTTTTACTTGGGAACAAAGTCGGTCTTGGTATTATATGTTGGATTTCTATATAAGGTCTTGGAGTCCAAACAATGTGTCTTTTTTTGTTGTAAAAATACTTATTATATTCACATAAAAATATTTACATCAAACAAAAAGAAAACATGGAAGGGTATATACAATGGAATTTACATCATCTTCTTCAAAGAAACCAGTACATAAATAAAATCCAAATAGGAAGCAAGTTCTAACAATTTGGCATCTTGTATAAGAACAAAAAATTTTGCAAAATTTGTGTGCATACATCCACTCTCCACATATGACAAAGACAAAACCCCATTCTCAAAGAGACACTTGCACCAAACTCTCTATAGGACAAAGAAAAAATTCTTAAATAGTGTGAAACTTTACTAAGAGAAGAATGAACTAAATTCGTAGAGTCAACAAGCAGGGTTGCATTCCAATGTATTGTCCTTGAAAAATTGCTACCAAGTGAGTTTGTACATGCTTCCAACTACTCCTTGAAAACAGGTAGTCCCATAACATATGTTTCACTGTTTCAAAATGATGACATGTAGGGAAAAGACCATTTAATAGACCACTTTTTGACAACCAATCCTTGGAAGAAAGGCCCTAATAAAAGACTAACCATGCAAATACACAGACCTTATAGGACACCTGCACTAACCAAACATTGTGCAACCTATGATTCCATTAGCCCTCAACATCAAAGGATACCCATTGTTCATTGAGAATAGGACCAAGATCACATCATTGATGTGAAATGGAGCACAACTTATGAGAGTCATACTGAAACAATGTACACCCAAAATTCCACTCCCAATCACACCATATAGGTCTCGACATATCAATGTTCATTTTGAATATATCCCCTTGTGGAATGAAGATGAAAACCTTCATGATGGTGAGTTGATCAATGGAGAATATGACATACTCACACGTCAAAGCTCGTCAATCTTTCCAAGAACATTCTTCTACATCCTGAAAGTCCTTCTAAAGAAAGATACCTTTCTTTCCCAATTGACACACATGAAAACATGGAAGATCAACAATATAGGTATCATGAATCCTTTAGTTGCAGATTGGTCATCTGGACAAATCCCACCTAGTCCGCCTGCCAATCATCTGTGACTGGACCAACCCCACCACCTTCCATCAAGTAGAACAACTATTCCTGAAGATAAAAGTGCCCACTATATAAAATTGTGGGGACACTGAAATACTATTACAAAAACCAAATCCCCCCCAAATCTTGCAAATATGTTGTGATATTAACCATCTATGTCTCAAGGAAACCTTCCACAAAGAAGAACACTCCAAACAATGAACCACCCATTTACTTGCAATAATGCTCCTCTAAGTCACCACAACTATCAAACCAAGACCTCCCTCATCCATGGGCATGAT
>ML793352.1:387289-407431 GCA_009831015.1 Picea engelmannii | reverse complement strand
CATTAACTTGGAGAGACAACAATGATTATACTTGTCTAAAAGATAACAAGGTGGAAGCTTGAGAAGTAGGACCTTAAGTTCTCAAGCACCAAGCCTCAAAGAGAAGGTTCAAACTAGGGTGTAGGCACTACTAGGACCTAGTGATTTCTCCTATCTTTAGACTCTTGAAAATTATTTAATGCAATAAGAACTAGACAAAGATTCTAAAGTGTTAGCACTTTAGGGCTCTGAAAGTTTGTCTAGACAAGATCTTCTTAAGCAAAACTAGCAAAATGAAGAGAAAGAAAGAAGCACCTTATGTTTCTTACTCCTAGGGTTTCAAGCAAGAAATTTCATAATCTTACATATGAACAAGTAATCATACCATAGACATTTATCATGAAAATAAAATTGTAGATTTACTTACTTCACCAAGAATAATCAAGCACAAAACCCTATATTTGACAAAATTTCACCAAGAAATGATCCAAAATGCATCCAAAATAGCCTCCAAGAAAGTGTTCCTTGGTAATTTTAGCCAATAACCCCTTTAGGGAGAAAATTTCAGTCCTCCCTCTTGTGAGAGGTGAGTTGTGATGTAAAAATGAGAGCACTTTATGTTTATTTATACAAAATTTTGACCTTTAATTAATTTTCAAGTCAAAATAAAGCTGACCTAACCAATTTACAATAAAATTCAATTTTGACATAACAAAAATTAATTAGTATCTAAAGACGCCTCCAAGGGTGACATCATGCCCTTCTAGGGTGACATTGAGGCCTAAAGGTGGAATGTTGAGCCTAAAATGTAGGGTGCTTGGCATCCAGAGGCCCCAGATGATGCCCACATGTGCCACCAGGCTCATAAATGCCTCCAAAACAAAAACCCTAGCTTTGTATGATGTCTAGGTTCATGGTGGTGACGTCCAGGGACCTAAAGAGAAAAATTCCATGTGCAAGAGAAATTTCCCCATGGGTCTAGGTCTGTCAAGGTGCCTCCAAAGGCAACATACTTCTTTTTCCTGGTGCAAATATTCAATTTCTTCTTACCCCTGGCTGGGGTTGCAACATCCATCTGTGGGATTTAAGCCCCCATGAAGGTTCGAGCTAATCATTACCTCATGTGTACTTGTCCACCGAGAAAGGTCCTGCAACAACACCAAGTACGCCCTCCAGGGGTTCATAAGTCACATGGATCATATCATGTAAATCACATCCAATAATTAAATTACCCAAACATGTGCAACCCCCTTTAACCCAAACAAATGCTCAAAGAAGTTATGCAATTTGAAAAGTTAGGTTTGGAGAAGGTCTAAGGGTGTCCTATTGGGATGAACTCTCTTAAGTTTGGGGTGTTTCCTAGGTGGGATCTACTCCAGGTCATGTAAATGTATGAGGTGGTATGGGTAAGTGTTTGGGCATGGGGTGCATGTAATAACATGGAAATGTAAAGTCTTACCTTTGGGTTCCTTTGTAGAGGGCGAGTGGCACCTTGTCATAAATGCAATTGTTTCTTAGCCCATTCATTTTCTTTTATTCTTACATTTATTTCTTTTGATATTTTTCTTTTGTGCTTCAAGGGAGTAGTTGAGGGCCAATGTTATGACTTGATGAACAGAGGTGACAATGTTATCCACAAAAATTTCATGGAAATGAGAAGGTTATCTTGTGATGAGACCCCCTTTCTCTTGGCTATGCCACCAAGAGCCACTACCCTGGTTTGGTGACTAGATAGGTAGTAGTGTCATACCGCTACATGCCCATGGTCATCATAGGCCAGCTCGTGATGAGACCTCCTATCCATCAACCAGTACCTTGAGTGTTTATGTATCTTATGGGTCCCATTTTCTTACTGAGAAGATTTTCACTGCTTTCTCGGGGTTCCCTAGGCGAAGCATTTCAAAGGTTTCAACATTATATTTTAACTCTTGCCAGCTACTTTTACCCTATGGGCCTTTAACCCCTTCTTCCCACAAGGTAAGGTACAACCCTTCCTAGTGTAGCCAATCTCAATGTCCAAACAAGGATAGGGGAGATGGAAGGAATAAATATGGAAAGTGGTAAGTATGGAGGGAACATACAATGACTTTTCACAAACCCACCCAGTAGCAACCCATCCTAAAGGGAAACCAACTTACTAGGGTATCGTGTTACCCTTCTAGGTATAAACAAGGCAAATGGCATAATTTCCAAGCAAACGTCATGAAATGAAGAAGGATCCAATACAACATATTCAAGTGCTTCAAAAATCAAAGTGATACATACCATGATACCCAGACTCATTACCTCATGCAGAAAGACCAACCGATACTTCAGGACCAGGATGGTGGGATGGATACCATTGGTGGTGATAAGTGGACTGCACTGATTAAAACAGGGGCCCTCCGGGGCCATGCTCGAGTCGTTTGGCTCTCGGTACTCCATGTCTAGGACCTGTGGGCCCTAAGACGTGATCTCCTTGGTTATCCCTAGGCTAGGGGATAACAAGTACAACAACAATGAATAAATTATAACAGTAGCAACAATTATGCTTCATAAATGCAAAAATTGACAAGGAAAACATAGCATAAATTCACTAGATTAATACCCAATTGTTAGATAAAATTTATGAATGAGTTAAGCCACCAATAAATGAGTGTATGCAACAAATTAAAGAGTTATCAAGTGGTTGTAGCAAAATTTTGCAACAATAACAAGTTTACTAACAAATTAGTAAGTGTTAGTGTTAGCAATGTCATTAGAGAACTTGAGAGAATTGAAAGAGAGTGTTTGTTTATCAATTTCACCACAAGAGAGTTGTAAAATCAGTGTCTATGAGGGATATGGAGTCTTTATAACAACAAATACAAAAATGCTTGAAGATTGAACTAGTAGAGACTAAGAGGTAGGGTGTAAACTCTAAGGTGTTAGCGCCTTAGGGTTTAAATATTAAGGAGAAGGATTGCTAGAGTGCAAGCACTTTTCGGCTCTAGCAACCTTTTCTCTCTTCTTAATGCTTCAACTAGGACAAAATAAAGTGTCTAGGGATAAAATCCTAAAGTTCTATCACTTTAGGGATTTATGATGCTAATCCTAAAAATGAAACTTCACCAATTTTGAACAAGAATAACCTTGTGAGAGGTGAAGCACTTATGCTCCTCTCTTAGGGTTTTACCAAGAAATACGCCTAGCATAAAGTAGAAAGATTAACCATGAACTAGCATAAATTAGCAAGATTAACCATGAACATACCAACATAAAGATAATTTGTAGAAAATTAACTTACTTTAGCCAGGAAACCAAGACATAAAACCCTAATTGCAGAAATTCCTCTTCCAAAATTAGGAAAGCATCCACAACTTAATCGTCAAAGAATAATGCATTAGTGTAGAAGATCAAGATATCCCAAAGTGGGTGAAAATTTCATACTTGTTCTCACAAATGGCAAGAGATGATGATGATAAAATGAAATGAGAAGGTGGGATATTTATATGAGGCCACCTTAACCAATTTGTCCACATAATTTGTCAACAACATAAAGTAAGTAAGGCCGGCCCCTTAATTTGCCTCTAATAATATGCCAAAATATGAAAATACATAATAAAAACCTAAAAAGGGTGACATCATGTGCTAAAAGGACGACATCATGCTAGGAGAGGGTGCCATCTTTCCTCCAAAGGAAAACGTTGGACCTCCAAATTCCATGTGTCATGCTCCAATGTGCAAAGGTGCCATGCCATGTGTCTCCTGAAGTCAAACCACATTTGGAACCACACCATCCATCAAACCCTAGCCTTCAAGGTGACATAAAGGGATAGAGGGAGACATCATAGGCCTCCAAAGGCTACGTCCAAGTGCAAGAGGGGAGAAATATCATCCTCAAGTGATGTCAAGGTGCTTCCAAAGGAAACTTCCTCCATCCTCTATGCACAATAGCTCTGGGGTGCTCTGCCTAGCCTGTGGGATTTCTACCCATGTATGTGGCATATGACTAGCCTGCTCAAAACCAATCCCATATGTCCATCATCCAAGGTTTCAATGGTATGAAAGCCACTATCTGAGGGTGTTGAGTCATTGGATGACTCATTGCTCTCCATCACATATGGAAAATTCCTGCAATAAGGAACAACATCCAAGAACACCCCAAGATGTCCCTCAAAGAACCATGCCAGGGCCATTCAAAACAAAGAAGAATATAAGGAAAAATAAACCAATGTTCTTAATAAACGTTAGTCCCTAAATCATGCAAATTAAGTTGATTCCTAAGATAAAATCCTTGCAAACAATTCACCCTAGTATCCCCTTCAAGTATCACCCAAGCCTAAGACCTTGTGAAGGTTACCAAGTTTAATCATGGGAGGGCCTTCATCCAACTCTATTGGGTGTGCCACCTAGAAAAGAAAAAAATAACCTAGGTAGAGGGATAGGTCTCGATAGTGACAAGGGAAAGTAATAACCCATCAAGAGTAAGTGTGAAAATGTTATGGTTTAAGGCTTCCTTCATGGATTATGGTGTCGATCTCTATGAGTGCTTTTGTTGAGGGTGTGCTTGCTCTTGAATTACCCAATATTTTTGTGCCACCTTTTCCCAAACCCCTTCATTAGCCATCTTTCCAATCCCTTCTTTCATTTATAATTTTCTTTGAGGGTCCCCCTTTGTGGGTTTCCAAGATTTAACATTAATTTTTTGGGACCTGGGGTGAGCACTGAATGAGTAGAGATCAAGTTGGACTGGATTTTGGTGGTCCTTATTTTCTATGTTCACTTTATTTTTATCATCAATTTCTTATTCTTTTATAGCAGCTACAATCTACCTCCGAGCCGCTAGCCCCTTTCTCATGAGAGTATGGACCATAACCAAATTTTAGGATATGTGAAAGGTTTTATGATGGAAAATGTTAAGTATGGTATGGAGTGGAATGTTACCCTTGGGAGGGCCTCCCAATATTACCCCTTTTCCCTAGTCAATGACAACACAGGACTAGGGCATAGAAGCTGACTACCAAGGTTAAACAAGGCAACCAATACAATTTCTCAAGCAAGTGATCCACTATCCAACTTCAACCAATGATCATTGTCCACATGCCCAATAAATTGAACAAAAAACCTTGCATGAAAAAATGATTAAAAATACCTCATGGTGATGTTGGCTTACCATGCCCCATACCCTAGATTGCTTGAATGTGACGAGCCTTGGTTGATCTGTGATGGGAGGAAAATCAAGGGGGTTGTTGGGCTGCCATCTATGGACATGTTGATCATGATCATGGTGTATATCATGTTCTCCATTGTGGGCTTCAAGACATGATCTTCTCCAGTTACCCCTAGGCATGGGGGGTAACATGCCTTACAATGTGATGTTAAGGCCTGGTATAATATAGGGTACCCTTAGGTACTATTAATTCATTATGCATTTTTCAAAATGAATTTAGATATTATTGAGAGCATTTTGATGAGTGTGTTGATTGTTTTGAAGATCGTTCTGAATTTATAATATCCTTTAAGTCCTCAAAATATTCTTCATTGAGAAATAATTTAGATGATGAGAATTATGGTATTGGTATGCTCTCTTCTTCCCTTTTTTTGAAAGAGAATTAATTGAATATGCTTTGGATGAGGGAGTCCATTAGGCTTGGGAAATCAATGATGATATCCATCCCTTTCATTGTATATATTATGATGAGTAAGAGAAGGAATATGAGTGGGGTTGTGAACCTCGTGTTTTTTATGATATGAACCTTGATGATCCTATTTATGACACTGATCATGAAGAGGAAGAATCAAGTTTACACCCTGCTTTATTAACTCTTCTCAACATTGGTTGCACATTTGAAGAGGAGGTTCAAACAATTAGTCATGAAGATCTTAATAAACATGAGAAATCCATTTCCCTTTATTATGAAGATGTTAATTCAATAGGATCACCCTGTAGAAATATCGTTGTAGCATGAAGAACAAAACTTTATTTTAGCCACTGAATTATTAGAACAACATGAAGAGTATACTAATTTGGTAACTATCCCTCACTGCAACTTCATTCCCATGATTGAACTCAATCTAATCATTGCTTTGATGTCAATTTTTAAGATGATAATGTTGAATTGTGGGTGGAAAAGGTATTTTGGAGGATAGTTCATAAAAGTCTTGGCTTTTATATTTTCTTCCCACAAACTAGTGACCATGATGTTTTGAGTTGCAACCTTCTCTAGGTTTTGAGCACATGAAGACATTTTGTACAATAGATCAACTGCATGAAAGGTTACATTAGAGATTTGATTATGATGAATGGTGTTGTAGGATTAACTGGTTACATTGTTGGCTTCACTAGATTTTTTATTATGTTGCTTAATCACAATCCCGCTAGTTAGGATAGGTTTATTTTCATAAGTTTGGTGTGTTATTTGTGATTTTCTAAAGAAAAAGTAATAGGTCTAAGGTTTGAGTTTGATTTAGTTATTCCTTTTGAAGTTTTAGTGTGTTTTGGTTTTCAATAAATGTCTTTTTGATGCTACAAGAATCCTTTCACATGTCTCTCTATTTATTCATAAGCAAGAGTGAATTATTTTGAAGTACATGGTCAAAGTTTTACTTGGGAACAAAGTCGGTCTTGGTATTATATGTTGGATTTCTATATAAGGTCTTGGAGTCCAAACAATGTGTCTTTTTTTGTTGTAAAAATACTTATTATATTCACATAAAAATATTTACATCAAACAAAAAGAAAACATGGAAGGGTATATACAATGGAATTTACATCATCTTCTTCAAAGAAACCAGTACATAAATAAAATCCAAATAGGAAGCAAGTTCTAACAATTTGGCATCTTGTATAAGAACAAAAAATTTTGCAAAATTTGTGTGCATACATCCACTCTCCACATATGACAAAGACAAAACCCCATTCTCAAAGAGACACTTGCACCAAACTCTCTATAGGACAAAGAAAAAATTCTTAAATAGTGTGAAACTTTACTAAGAGAAGAATGAACTAAATTCGTAGAGTCAACAAGCAGGGTTGCATTCCAATGTATTGTCCTTGAAAAATTGCTACCAAGTGAGTTTGTACATGCTTCCAACTACTCCTTGAAAACAGGTAGTCCCATAACATATGTTTCACTGTTTCAAAATGATGACATGTAGGGAAAAGACCATTTAATAGACCACTTTTTGACAACCAATCCTTGGAAGAAAGGCCCTAATAAAAGACTAACCATGCAAATACACAGACCTTATAGGACACCTGCACTAACCAAACATTGTGCAACCTATGATTCCATTAGCCCTCAACATCAAAGGATACCCATTGTTCATTGAGAATAGGACCAAGATCACATCATTGATGTGAAATGGAGCACAACTTATGAGAGTCATACTGAAACAATGTACACCCAAAATTCCACTCCCAATCACACCATATAGGTCTCGACATATCAATGTTCATTTTGAATATATCCCCTTGTGGAATGAAGATGAAAACCTTCATGATGGTGAGTTGATCAATGGAGAATATGACATACTCACACGTCAAAGCTCGTCAATCTTTCCAAGAACATTCTTCTACATCCTGAAAGTCCTTCTAAAGAAAGATACCTTTCTTTCCCAATTGACACACATGAAAACATGGAAGATCAACAATATAGGTATCATGAATCCTTTAGTTGCAGATTGGTCATCTGGACAAATCCCACCTAGTCCGCCTGCCAATCATCTGTGACTGGACCAACCCCACCACCTTCCATCAAGTAGAACAACTATTCCTGAAGATAAAAGTGCCCACTATATAAAATTGTGGGGACACTGAAATACTATTACAAAAACCAAATCCCCCCCAAATCTTGCAAATATGTTGTGATATTAACCATCTATGTCTCAAGGAAACCTTCCACAAAGAAGAACACTCCAAACAATGAACCACCCATTTACTTGCAATAATGCTCCTCTAAGTCACCACAACTATCAAACCAAGACCTCCCTCATCCATGGGCATGATACAAACATCCTAAAGAACCATTGGAAGACCCCAAGCCCCACCATACTTAGACCAAAAATATGGTTGCAACATTTGCTCAATCCGATGAAACCAAGCATTGCTAGGAAACTTGTAACGTACACAACCTCCAACTGAATAACATTACATGCAAAATACTCATGAATATTAATATTTTATACTTAATTAAATTTTTTGTAGCTTACCAACTACATATCACACTCAAATTTAACCATTTGATTGATACTAGAGCTCTAAATGCATCTAACAACATATATTAAAAATGTGATTGCAACTGCTCAAGCAAACAACAAACACACAACATTCATACAAACAATTTGCACAACAGAATGAACATAATAACATAACAAAGAACTTATATGTATGCATGATAACCAATTGGATGCATCCAAAGGATGAACCTCTCATCCATAGGAATTGTTGTTCATTTCCTCTCAACAACAAGCCACCCCCGAGTTGAGGCTATGATTCCACAAGGAGATCCGACCCTCTGGCTATCCACTCTCCACACAAAATATCCCCAAACCCAGGTTCCACTCTATTCCCCATAACCTACACAACCCAAGGAATGGGATCCCCCTTCACAACACATAGTTCCTCAGGCCTTCCCACTTCCCTCCAAGGCCCCAATGCACCTGGTTGACCAATAATCCTCCCAACTATTCCAGGAGTGCTCACAACAACCTTCACAAGGCCCTTGAGCCATTTCCTTAACACAAAAACACTTTACAGACTTACAACCTGATTTACAGAAACACAAGCCTCTTTCTTAGCATAAAACGCATTCAAACAATGGTTTCCTTCAAGCTCAACATGGTTGGTGTTCTTCCCAACACTCAAATCCTCGCTTCCTATCCAAAATCGTCATGTAAAAATTGTCTCTATTTTGCATACGAATTTCTCTTCTTCTCCCTTTATTTCTTGACTCTCACTCTTCCCAAAGATGATTGTACTTCATCCCATGCTCCCCAATAACTATAAGATGTGAATCCTCACACCCACCCTCTTACATGAGTTAAATTATTGGCTTTGGGAACACTCGACAACAATTAGAAGTTTATACATAGTGATAATAATTTCATGAATGTGGTTTGGATTAATGCCCATGAATAATCCCCCCTTAGACCCCTCTCTCTTGTGGAATCATAGCCCCCCATTGTTTTCATCCCTCTCATATCACAACCAATGATTACTATTTTTTATTAATTATTTCAATGCAAAAAATATAGCATTCAACCTCTAGCCATATAAAACTAATACGGGCTCTTCACCCCAACACATCGGCTCACCAGCCTAAATCTCATTTATACAATTACACTCTAATTCTAATCGCAAGGATTAAAACTATAGATGTTACATTCCCCTCCCCCTTGTTTTTGCACTATCCTCGGTGCACAATACCCTACAGGCGTACATTGATTTTACAAGACTGGTCTCTCTGACCTTTAATGGATACATAGGATTTTCGGCCCAATATCTCGACCCAACATCACACAAGAATTCTAGCCTAAATAAAATTACAAAGGTACTTTTACCCAAAATCATAGATACATAGGCACCCTATCCCAAAACATATACATACATAGGCACTCCATCCCCAAAACCATAGATACTTAGGCTCCCTGGCCTAAAACATGCGAGATAATTTCACAATTCAGCATTCTAGCAATAATTCCAACTAGCAACTTCTCGTTTTTAGCGGCTTGCACTGCCTTTATTTGGATCCAGCTGTAATATTATTCATACTTTGTTGATTCCCACAACAATTCCAACCAACAAACTCTTGTTCCTTTCAACTTTCACAACCCAAAGAAGTGTACCCCTTTCTCTGCACCACTGTTCCTCAGGCCATACCACTTCCCTTTCATGGTTTCAACACAAGATCAGACAAGAAGTCTCTGAGTTGTGGCTCTAGGAACTCCAGGTGTGATAATGGAATCTTCAACTTTCAAACAGTTGCAATTATGCTCCTACACAACATCTTGACACAACTCTAGTGAAAATAAAATACACAACATGACATACAATCTCATGCAACTTCCCATAACAATTTAAAACATAACGCAGTCAACTTAAACATACATAGCAACAAAGAAGCAGACACACAAAAGAATTCACATAAAACACGGATGCAAAAACGTCATTCGGGCACAACACACAATCAATGAATAAGGAAAACTTAAAATGTATTGAACAACAATTCACCCATATTTCGACATAACTAACACAATCATTACAAACACTTATTCATATCGTTGTTGCTCTATTTCATGAGAAACGATGGAAATAATTTATCTCATTGTTCTTTTCTGAAATACCCTCATTATCCCAACCACCATGTCATATGAATTCTTGAGTTCCCTCCCCCTTTCCATCCTCACCCCCCAGGCTCATGCATCCCCTTCACTACTACATAGTTCCTCGGGAGATCCATCATTTGCCAAGGTGTTCTTGGCAAGGGGAGTGTCAAATCACTACCATATTTTTCACTGGAACTTTGTAACTTGTGGCAATCATATGGTTCTAGTGTCGTAGCAGTAGCCTCCTTCCCAATTTTCCAACTTTAATATCCATCATCTCATATGTATCACACACATACAATCATCATGAGATATCATCATAGCAATTTATTTATTAATTTTTCAATTTGTTTCATATAGGAAATCAAGTTTACCAAGAACGAGTTTCTTCTCAAGACGTTTGGCTCTTGCAATAACAAGCATCAGTCTTCCTTATGGATTACACCATTGCCATATCCAAGACCATTTTTCCTGCAATTTTCTTACTTTAATTCAGCCCAACAGATTGTTGGCATATTATAACAATTTGCAATCATCATTTTCTAAAATTTGTTCTATATAGGAAAATAAAATTTTCATGCATGAGTTTTCTTTGGTTTTAGATATCGGTTTTCTTGTGGTTGTAGATATCGGTCTTCTTTATGGGCTTACATCACTACCATATCCAAGACTATTCTACTTGCAATTTCCTCAACTTTCTTTCATCCAAACAAGATTGTTAGCACTCATGCATGATATCATTTCACTACAACATTTGCATTTAGTCCATGAAGTAATTTCAAAATTATATTACTATAACATTCAATCACTTCCAACTTTTTTTCATATTAAATGGAACGAAACCATCATTCCTTGCACATGAATTATCTATCATACAAAGCTTTTCATAATGCAATCAAATTTTACCAATAAATAAAACCAATGTGCCAACACCCACAGCCACATCTACACTATGCATTTTTGCGTTGACTCTGGAATACCATATTTTCATGTCATGTATCCCACCATGTGAGTTGGAAGGTATGCCCCACACCTCACCACATCATCCAAACTCTTCCCCAATTACTTCCCTAGTTATTTGGATACCTTCCTCTTCAACCCATACACAACACTAAGAACATCATCCCTTAGTGATATTTAGTGTCAGCGAAGATGTTGCAGTCCAAACATCGCTTATATAGGGGGAACTATTATGTACTTGGATAGAACTATATCCTTTCATGTCCAATCTCAACATGGAATCACACATGGCTTCTCCTATTGGCATTCATCACTACATCAGGAGTATGTCTCCTGACTTGACTTGGTTATGATCTCATAACCCACATAACATAATATGCAATTAATTTTCTCATAAATGCATTTAATCATTACACAACATGTGTATATTCAAGGCTCTTTGCCTTTACATCAATCCAAATATTGAACTTTAACTGAGGGAATTTTTACCTCAATTCCCTTCAGAATTTATGCATCATAAGCAACCCACAACCATACATGCATGGTTGTTATCAATTTACTTGATGCTACATGATCAACTAGTACTTGGTAGAAGCTCATATGCTCCCTTCACCAACCCCTTGATCAACATTCCCAACATCTTCATTTTTCTTTGTATGGATGGTTACCATAAGCAACAACATCATCATCCTTTCTAGCCAATGCTATAATCATTTTTCCTGGATACACAATCCATCATTAGTTTTATTCAAATATCATAGCATCATTATTTCACATATATATCAACAGACTACTCTTAGTATACAAGCATGGAATATACATGTCCAGGCATGTCTGTATGCACTCATGCACATCAATATGCATCAAGAAATTAATCTCATCATGCCTATTTCATGTACATGTACTATATCTTATATGCATCATGCATTAACTCTGTCATGCACTCCCATGCACATTTATTTCAAATTGATTTGTTTATTATTTTTGTTGTTGTAGATGGTTGTCCTTGAATTTCTGTAGAACCTTGCTTCTCTAAGCATTTCCATTATGCTCAACTATTCACCACCGACCTTTATTTTGAACCTTCCAACCAAGCCCCACTTGGTCATTTTTCATTTCCAACCACTAGATCCACTAGTGCTACCATCTCACAACTGCTTTCTTTATGAAGAGAAAACATGTCCCAACCTATTTTGGCTATAATTATGTGAACATTAGTACTGCAATCCAATTAACCATTCCCCATTTTCTTGACCAACCCAGTCTGGAAGTACCATTTTGATTGATTGGCATTTCAACATTCTGAAATATTCCTTTATGTCATCTTTCTAATACTCTTTTTCATCCATGGCTTTGCTCAATTTTAAATATCTCTCTTCACTTCATTGAGTGATTCACTATGAAGCACTACTTGGCCAATCAATATCACTCTTCTCTAAATGGAATGCTACACTCCTCCATTCTCACATGTACCCTACTTTTGTTGTACACTCTGATAATAAAAAAAGCTTTCTTGCTTTGGGGTATTTTTAGACAAAAGTTGTTAGATCATATATAACAATTTTTTCTTCTTGCATTCTCATGCTTGCGCATAGAGATGACTCTTCCACCCATGAGTCACACCTCATCTCATGACATCCTTTTTCATTCTCTTGCAACAAGCTTTGTATCCTTTACTATATTTCTACCTTCAAGACTATGGGGTCCTCCTTACTCCCTGTGCATGCTTATGGAATTCATCATCCAGTGTCTCCATACTTTATGTGAGGACCTCTATTTATTTTCCTTTGAAATCTATTCAAACTCTATAGAATCTGAATACTAATATTCCTCTGCTCTTCCATAGACCTTAAATGTCAACCTTGCATCACCTACTCTACAACCCTGCACTTCCCTTTGCATCTCTTTGATGCTTCATCTCACTACACAATATTGACCTACTTCCCTGTCCAATGGACCATGGGATTAGTCTAAAATAGGCCCACACAATCCTTATTTTTGGATTCTTATCCTTGATCCAGAATTGGATCTCAGGACCAAAATGGATCCAAGAAGGCCTAAAAATCAAAGTGCTCGGAATGGCTTCAAAATAGATGTGTGCGTAGGCCTCATCGATATGAACCCAACGCAACTTGAATGGGCTCAAACGTACATCGTATGCTCAAGATATCACAATCTGTTTGTTTCGTCAAATAGGCAAAAAAAAAGGATGTTGACTGTACAGTCTGTACAATGCCACGTGGAAGCTGACTGTACATATTGTACGGTCGTACAACTAAGTGGCAAGGTACAATTGGCGCTGATGTGGACAGACAGGTGGATGAGGCAAGGAGTGACATGTGTCACCACTGCAAGGGTGAGGCGTGGCACATTCGTACAGTTGACGTGGCAGGTCCGTACGACACGTGGCACAGGCTGACATGCCAGCTCCATATGACATGTGGGTCTGACTACAATGACAACAGACAAGGACATGCACTGACTGGGTATGACAGTTGGTCGAATGACTATGTGACACTTGGCAATGTTTGGGCGAATGGGAAGGTGCCACGTGGCCCAGTCCTGGGCTGCGATGTGGCACCCCTCTATTGGTCATTGTGTATGGAAAAAATTTGTTTGGGTCTACAGGATTCAAACCCGTGACCTCTGGTCCAGGCGAAGGGTTTGGCAAGGCCGGGCTAGCCAACCCACCCGTGGTAGGTCTTATACACTATGGTCTAAGCATTATATATAAAGTGTTATATATGAATATCTGGGCGGAAAAGGGATGGGGCCTAGCCCCAGTCCCCGACAATACAACCATTGTAATGTGTCCAGAACTTTATCCATCAACGCAAAGGTTATGGAGTATGGATTTTCTAGCTAGCCCCCGGTCGTAGACCTATTCCCATATGACTCGGGCTTCACCACAATTGGCGCGCGAAAGTTAAGGGGTTAGTCTTGATCGGTCAGGCTAGCCCGCCGACCAGGGGCATAACCGTGGGCCTTGAACCAAGGGTTATTCTATCATTTGTGAGCATGTGGAGGGGTTTAGTTGAGGCCACATGACCTGATGCACAGGACCATGAGCTATTCGGAAGGGGGGCCAACACACAAGCCTTAGAGCTTGGGCCACATGGAGGCGCCCAAGTGACCAGGAGCCAACGAAAAAGGGGTTGCGCCCTGATTTTTTGCCATTTAGTGGGTTTTTTAACATTATAATAATATTTTCATTGATTTATTCAACAATTTTATGGGATTTTGGTCATTTTGGGGGGATATGGGGCCCTTTTTGAGGCCATATCTTGGGGGGAAGTTGAGAGATGGTTACCAACTTCAGGCCTATATAAAACAAAGGTTCTTGAAGCCATGAGGGAGGTTCATAACAGGTTTATGATGAAGAATTATTGAGCCAAATCCATTTTTATGCAGGGAATCCATTGAGGAGAGCACCTTTGCGGGCCATTTCTCGGAGCTTCATTCATCTGATTTCAATGTCATCAGTTTTGTTGGGTTCTAGAGATCTGGTAGAACAAGACGAGATTAGTTTGTAATCCTTTTGGTACTGCTATGATGTACTTTTAAAGATTTGAACAGAAATAAGAAATCCTCACCCACTGAGACAAAGGCCCGGAGACGTAGGCGAGATTGTTGAACTCCGTTATCACTTTGGTGTTTTATGGTTTGTTGTTTAATGCTTATTTCCATATATGTACATGTTTATATGGATGTTAAGTTTCTTCATTAAATATTCTTCTTCTTCATTTTCCTAAATGGTTAATTAACACATGCTTAATAAATCAACCATTGTTGTTTAAAAGATCTTTTCGGATCAAATTGTATCAGAGCTAGTTGACGTTTTGATTTTGAGTTTGCATGTTAACCAGGGAAATGATGAATCGTGGTGAAGGTGAGCTTGTTCAAGAGAATCCATTGATTGGATTGAGAAAGAGAACTTCTCAAAGCGAGAAGATGGCATCGGAAGAGGGACTTTCTTATGATGAGAAAGAGTTTTGAAAAACTTTCTTCGCCATGTCGGAGATGATGAAGGTTTTGTATGAGAATTACTTGGAACGGAAGAGACCGGATCTAGGGGAATCTTCAAAGGTCAAAAGTGAAGAAGGAGAGGATCCTCCTCAAATTCCTCCTTTGCTTCCTTCTTCTCCATCAACTTCTTCTCCTTCTTCTTCAAGTTCAAGTTCTAAATCCACTGCAAAGAAACATGTCCATAAACATAAAGAAGAAATGCCTTTACTAAAACTTGATGTGAAATTTGAATTACCTATGTATGATGGTGAATTCAATGCAGAGAGACTTGATAATTGGGTCATACAGATGGAGGTTTATTGTAGTGTGCAACAAATCAAGGATGAGGCAACTCAAATCAAGTTGGTATCGCTTAGAATTGCAGGCACAACACTCATTTGGTGGCAAAGAAAGTTGCAAAATGGCACGCAACAAGTGGGTAATGTATTTCCATCATGGAAAGTTTTTGTATCTACACTTAGAAAGCAATTTTATCCTTTGGGTTATAAAGAGAAGGATTTAATTGAATGGAAATATCTTAAACTAAGAAAGGGACAAACAGTGCAAGAATACACAGATGGATTTCATAAGATGGCATTGATGTTAGATATTCCTTTACATACCCAAGAAACTCTTATGAAGTATATAGGAGGTTTACTTGCAAATATTCGTAAAACTGTATATATGTTTGGACCTACTAATATTGATGAGGTTTATGTTCAAGCGACAGACATTGAAGCAAGGAAAACATGGGTTGGTGTATCAAGAGAATCATCTTCAAGGAAAGAGGACAAAAGGAAGTGGAATGGAAAAAAAAAGAAAATTCAGTGGAAATAAAGGAAGAGAATCCCTCTTGCAAGAATTGCAAGAAAGAAGGGCACGATGAGGACCGTTGTTGGAAATTTCATCCCAAGAAGAGACTGAAGTGGTTCAAAGAAAGGAAAGGGAGGCAAACAGTTGCAGCAACAACACGACCAAGAGACTTGGGATTGGATTTGGGTGATGAATCTAAAGTCTCATTGGTTGGTTTGAAAGGTAAAATTGATGATGGATTTGATTCTAGAAGTAAATTGTTTCACATAAGGGTCATAATGAGACATACTAAGGTTGACACATTGATAGATAGTGGATCTCAATCTAACTTGATTTCAATAGAATTGGTTAAACAATTGGGATTAAACACACAATTACATCATAAGCTTTACACACTTAAATGGATAAGCAATAATCATCAATTGCACATAACAAAGCAATGCACATTAAAGTTTGCAATTTCAAATAAGTTCGTGGATGAGGTAACATGTGATTTGGTGCCACTCAATGAATGTGGAATTGTCTTAGGCAGTCCGTACTTGTATGATCGTAAAGCAATCTTCTACAGGGAAAATAATCAATATCATTTAATCAAAGCAGTCAAAGAATATGTGGTTCATGCTCATGATTTAAAGGCAAATGAATCTCTTCAAACAATGGAACAATTAAGAAAGGCGGCTCAAGCAAGAAACACACCTATAATTGTTTCAAATCAAGTAATCAATCTTAAGCAAGAGCAGGAGATGATTGTAGAATGGAAAATCATTCACAATTTGCTTCAAGATAAGCTAATGTCGTGCAAATATTACAAACATATTAGCTCATTTGCAGTCATATTTTTTATTCTATCATTAGTAATGTTGTCAACATGGATGATAGTGGCTTCAGTAAAATGTGACAGGGTACAAATGGTTAACAATATGTTGTTAGTTATCATGATTGTTTATAGCTGATCTTGATGAGACAGGTGCATAGGACATAATTCAAAGACATAGAACAAGTTGGGTGGCCTATCCCGCACTTGATGACTGGTCAGTAACCTTTTGGAGGACCAAAAGGTCTTTAGTGGGGAGGTGTGATCCATAATTGAATCTCGGGACCAAAATGGGTTCAGGAAGGCCTAAAAATCAAAGTGCTCAAAATGGCTTCAAAACGAACGTGAGCGTAGGCCTCGTCAATATGAACCCAATGCAACTTGAACAGGATCAAACGAATTTCGTATACTCAAGATATCGCGATCTGTTTGTTTCATCAAACATGCAAAAAAAAAAAGGATGCTAACTGTACAGTTCGTACAGTCCGTACTGTGCCACGTGGTAGTTGACTATACATATTGTACAGCCATACAACTAACGTGCTAGGTTACATTTGGTGCTGACGTGGATAGAAAGGTGGATGAGACAGGGAGTGATACGTGTCACCACTGCAAGGGTGACACGTGGCATGTCCGTACAGCTGACGTGGCAGGTCTGTATAGTTCATACGACACGTGGAAGCTCTGTATGACACATGGCACTGACTGGACTGAAAACTGACGAGGTCAGGTGCTGACTGGGTATGACAACTGGTCGAATGACCATGTGACACTTGGCAATGTTTGGGCGAATGGGAAGGTGCAACATGACCCAGTCCTGGGCTTCCACGTGGCACCCCTCTATTGGTCATTGTGTATGGAAAAAAATTGTTTGGGTCTACGGCATTCGAACCCATGACCTATGGTCTGGGCGAAGGGTTTGGCAGAGCCGAGCTAGCCAACCCACCCGTGGTAGGTCTTATACACTATGGTCTAAACATTATATATAAAGTGTTATATATGGATATCCGGGCGGAAAAGGGATGGGGCCTAGCCCCATCCCTCGGCAATACGACCATTGTAATGTGTCCAGACCTGTATCCATTGACGCAAAGGTTATGGAGTATGGATTTTCCATCTAGCCCCCAGTCGCGGACCTGTTTCCATATGACTCGGGCTTCACCAAAATTGGCACGCGGAGGTTAAGGGGTTAGCCCCGATTGGTCGGGATAACCCCCCGACTAGGAGTTGTTGGCCCTTGACCAAGTTTTGAGGATCCTTGGTCATATTTGACCTATTTTTGGGACTTTGACAGGATGTCAAAGGTGGAGCGCGAGCCAAAACGGAGATCACGGGATCTTGACCCCTTTTTAGGACTTTTTGGGTTTTGGGCTTATGTAATGGGTATGGGGATGTCGGCCCATGGGTTTACCCATGTTTAGGACTATTTTGTAATGTATAAATAAAAGTCTAGGCGATGTAAGAAGAGGCCAATGTGTTAAGTGCTAAGTGTTAATTGTTAAGTGCAAGTGGTAACTGTAATTTCTTTGTGCATACTGTGTGAGGCTTGCAGAGCTAAGTGTTAGCGATTGTAAGAGACTGTGGAAGGATTTGTGTTGTAACTTGAGGAAGGAGGATCTACCGAGGTGCACAAATATCATGTCCTTTGCGGAGTAATATCTCAAGGCTCTGTGCATGTAGTTGATTGACCTAAGATAATAAAGAGAAGAAAAGTTGGTGGACGTAGCCCCAGGGTGGGGGTGAACCATGTATATCTTGTGTTGTGAATGCTTTGTGCTTTTTGGTTGCTTTCTTGTTTATGTGACTCAATGCTTAGTGAAATGTTAGATGATAGATGAATTTGATATGATATATTAGTGCTGAATAATGTGAATGGATGCTAGATCTGACCTATGTTGGTATGCTCAGTGCTTGAATCTAGTGAATCTATGTGAATACTGCGCAGATCTTTTGTTAGGGTTTTTCTACGCTGTAAAATACGACTGAATATTGATGAATCATAATTGCTAAGTTCTATGTTAAGGTGTTACAATCACAAGATCTGTGTTCCAGCTAAGGTTGCAGACACTGGAGTCCTACAACCACCCCTGCCTCTACCTCGGGTGAGACTTCATCTGCTTCGTAGGTGTTGCCGAAAGGGTCGGTAGTTAGGGTTTTGTTGGTGCATTGTTTTAGCGTTGAACCTCAGTTTTGCCCTTGTTCCAACACGAGCGTAACCGTGGGCCTTGAACTAGGGGCTATTCTATCCTTTGTGAGTGTGTGGAGGGGTTTATCCGAGGCCACATGGCCCGATGCACAGGACCAAGAGCTATTTGGAAGGGGGGCCAACGCACAAGCCTTGGCTCTTGGGCCACATGGAGGCACCCAAGTGAGCAGGAGCCAGTGAAAAAGGGGTTGCGCCCTGATGTTTTGCGATTTAGTGGATTTTTTACATTATATTAAGATTTTCATTGATTTATTCAACAATTTTATGGGATTTTGGTCATTTTGGGGGGATATTGGGCCCTTTTTGAGGCCAGATCTTGGGGGGAAGTTGGGATATGGTTACCACCTTCAGTACTATATAAAATAGATGTTCTTGAAGCCATGAGGGAGGTTCAAAATAGGTTTATGTTGAATAATTATTGAGCCAAAGCGATTTTTATGCAGAGAAACCATTGAGGAGAGCACCTTTGCGGGCCATTTCTAGGAGCTCTGTTCATCCGATTTCAATGCCGTCAGTTTTGTTGGGTTCTAGAGATCTAGTAGAACAAGACCAAATCAGTTTGTAATCCTTTTGGTACTGCTGTGATGTACTTTTAAATATTTGAATAGAAATAAGAAAGCCTCACCCACTGAGACAAAGGCCCAGAGACGTAGGCGAGATTGCCGAACTCCGTTATCACTTTGGTGTTTTATGGTTTGTTGTTTCATGTTTATTTCCAGATCTGTACATGTTTATATGGCTGCTAAGTTTCTTCATTAAATTTTATTCTTCTTCAGTTTCCTAAATGGTTAATTAACACATGCTTAATAACTCAACCATTGTCGTTTAAAAGATATTTTCAGATCAATCCTCTTGCTAGAAATCCCTCCACACAACACTCTCTTTTGGAGTTCTTCTTTGCTCATTATTGATTTCATGTTAATAAGTTCAACTACCTTTTCCCTATTATTAAGTTATTTCACTTCAAGTGTGCCTCTATACTTATGCATAGGCACTATCATGAGTTTCAATACTCTTCCTTACCCAACCATCACCTTTGGCACTCAACTCTATTAGTTGGGAATGTTTCTCCAAATTT
>ML793352.1:352741-387189 GCA_009831015.1 Picea engelmannii | reverse complement strand
TACCATATCCAAGACTATTCTACTTGCAATTTCCTCAACTTTCTTTCATCCAAACAAGATTGTTAGCACTCATGCATGATATCATTTCACTACAACATTTGCATTTAGTCCATGAAGTAATTTCAAAATTATATTACTATAACATTCAATCACTTCCAACTTTTTTTCATATTAAATGGAACGAAACCATCATTCCTTGCACATGAATTATCTATCATACAAAGCTTTTCATAATGCAATCAAATTTTACCAATAAATAAAACCAATGTGCCAACACCCACAGCCACATCTACACTATGCATTTTTGCGTTGACTCTGGAATACCATATTTTCATGTCATGTATCCCACCATGTGAGTTGGAAGGTATGCCCCACACCTCACCACATCATCCAAACTCTTCCCCAATTACTTCCCTAGTTATTTGGATACCTTCCTCTTCAACCCATACACAACACTAAGAACATCATCCCTTAGTGATATTTAGTGTCAGCGAAGATGTTGCAGTCCAAACATCGCTTATATAGGGGGAACTATTATGTACTTGGATAGAACTATATCCTTTCATGTCCAATCTCAACATGGAATCACACATGGCTTCTCCTATTGGCATTCATCACTACATCAGGAGTATGTCTCCTGACTTGACTTGGTTATGATCTCATAACCCACATAACATAATATGCAATTAATTTTCTCATAAATGCATTTAATCATTACACAACATGTGTATATTCAAGGCTCTTTGCCTTTACATCAATCCAAATATTGAACTTTAACTGAGGGAATTTTTACCTCAATTCCCTTCAGAATTTATGCATCATAAGCAACCCACAACCATACATGCATGGTTGTTATCAATTTACTTGATGCTACATGATCAACTAGTACTTGGTAGAAGCTCATATGCTCCCTTCACCAACCCCTTGATCAACATTCCCAACATCTTCATTTTTCTTTGTATGGATGGTTACCATAAGCAACAACATCATCATCCTTTCTAGCCAATGCTATAATCATTTTTCCTGGATACACAATCCATCATTAGTTTTATTCAAATATCATAGCATCATTATTTCACATATATATCAACAGACTACTCTTAGTATACAAGCATGGAATATACATGTCCAGGCATGTCTGTATGCACTCATGCACATCAATATGCATCAAGAAATTAATCTCATCATGCCTATTTCATGTACATGTACTATATCTTATATGCATCATGCATTAACTCTGTCATGCACTCCCATGCACATTTATTTCAAATTGATTTGTTTATTATTTTTGTTGTTGTAGATGGTTGTCCTTGAATTTCTGTAGAACCTTGCTTCTCTAAGCATTTCCATTATGCTCAACTATTCACCACCGACCTTTATTTTGAACCTTCCAACCAAGCCCCACTTGGTCATTTTTCATTTCCAACCACTAGATCCACTAGTGCTACCATCTCACAACTGCTTTCTTTATGAAGAGAAAACATGTCCCAACCTATTTTGGCTATAATTATGTGAACATTAGTACTGCAATCCAATTAACCATTCCCCATTTTCTTGACCAACCCAGTCTGGAAGTACCATTTTGATTGATTGGCATTTCAACATTCTGAAATATTCCTTTATGTCATCTTTCTAATACTCTTTTTCATCCATGGCTTTGCTCAATTTTAAATATCTCTCTTCACTTCATTGAGTGATTCACTATGAAGCACTACTTGGCCAATCAATATCACTCTTCTCTAAATGGAATGCTACACTCCTCCATTCTCACATGTACCCTACTTTTGTTGTACACTCTGATAATAAAAAAAGCTTTCTTGCTTTGGGGTATTTTTAGACAAAAGTTGTTAGATCATATATAACAATTTTTTCTTCTTGCATTCTCATGCTTGCGCATAGAGATGACTCTTCCACCCATGAGTCACACCTCATCTCATGACATCCTTTTTCATTCTCTTGCAACAAGCTTTGTATCCTTTACTATATTTCTACCTTCAAGACTATGGGGTCCTCCTTACTCCCTGTGCATGCTTATGGAATTCATCATCCAGTGTCTCCATACTTTATGTGAGGACCTCTATTTATTTTCCTTTGAAATCTATTCAAACTCTATAGAATCTGAATACTAATATTCCTCTGCTCTTCCATAGACCTTAAATGTCAACCTTGCATCACCTACTCTACAACCCTGCACTTCCCTTTGCATCTCTTTGATGCTTCATCTCACTACACAATATTGACCTACTTCCCTGTCCAATGGACCATGGGATTAGTCTAAAATAGGCCCACACAATCCTTATTTTTGGATTCTTATCCTTGATCCAGAATTGGATCTCAGGACCAAAATGGATCCAAGAAGGCCTAAAAATCAAAGTGCTCGGAATGGCTTCAAAATAGATGTGTGCGTAGGCCTCATCGATATGAACCCAACGCAACTTGAATGGGCTCAAACGTACATCGTATGCTCAAGATATCACAATCTGTTTGTTTCGTCAAATAGGCAAAAAAAAAGGATGTTGACTGTACAGTCTGTACAATGCCACGTGGAAGCTGACTGTACATATTGTACGGTCGTACAACTAAGTGGCAAGGTACAATTGGCGCTGATGTGGACAGACAGGTGGATGAGGCAAGGAGTGACATGTGTCACCACTGCAAGGGTGAGGCGTGGCACATTCGTACAGTTGACGTGGCAGGTCCGTACGACACGTGGCACAGGCTGACATGCCAGCTCCATATGACATGTGGGTCTGACTACAATGACAACAGACAAGGACATGCACTGACTGGGTATGACAGTTGGTCGAATGACTATGTGACACTTGGCAATGTTTGGGCGAATGGGAAGGTGCCACGTGGCCCAGTCCTGGGCTGCGATGTGGCACCCCTCTATTGGTCATTGTGTATGGAAAAAATTTGTTTGGGTCTACAGGATTCAAACCCGTGACCTCTGGTCCAGGCGAAGGGTTTGGCAAGGCCGGGCTAGCCAACCCACCCGTGGTAGGTCTTATACACTATGGTCTAAGCATTATATATAAAGTGTTATATATGAATATCTGGGCGGAAAAGGGATGGGGCCTAGCCCCAGTCCCCGACAATACAACCATTGTAATGTGTCCAGAACTTTATCCATCAACGCAAAGGTTATGGAGTATGGATTTTCTAGCTAGCCCCCGGTCGTAGACCTATTCCCATATGACTCGGGCTTCACCACAATTGGCGCGCGAAAGTTAAGGGGTTAGTCTTGATCGGTCAGGCTAGCCCGCCGACCAGGGGCATAACCGTGGGCCTTGAACCAAGGGTTATTCTATCATTTGTGAGCATGTGGAGGGGTTTAGTTGAGGCCACATGACCTGATGCACAGGACCATGAGCTATTCGGAAGGGGGGCCAACACACAAGCCTTAGAGCTTGGGCCACATGGAGGCGCCCAAGTGACCAGGAGCCAACGAAAAAGGGGTTGCGCCCTGATTTTTTGCCATTTAGTGGGTTTTTTAACATTATAATAATATTTTCATTGATTTATTCAACAATTTTATGGGATTTTGGTCATTTTGGGGGGATATGGGGCCCTTTTTGAGGCCATATCTTGGGGGGAAGTTGAGAGATGGTTACCAACTTCAGGCCTATATAAAACAAAGGTTCTTGAAGCCATGAGGGAGGTTCATAACAGGTTTATGATGAAGAATTATTGAGCCAAATCCATTTTTATGCAGGGAATCCATTGAGGAGAGCACCTTTGCGGGCCATTTCTCGGAGCTTCATTCATCTGATTTCAATGTCATCAGTTTTGTTGGGTTCTAGAGATCTGGTAGAACAAGACGAGATTAGTTTGTAATCCTTTTGGTACTGCTATGATGTACTTTTAAAGATTTGAACAGAAATAAGAAATCCTCACCCACTGAGACAAAGGCCCGGAGACGTAGGCGAGATTGTTGAACTCCGTTATCACTTTGGTGTTTTATGGTTTGTTGTTTAATGCTTATTTCCATATATGTACATGTTTATATGGATGTTAAGTTTCTTCATTAAATATTCTTCTTCTTCATTTTCCTAAATGGTTAATTAACACATGCTTAATAAATCAACCATTGTTGTTTAAAAGATCTTTTCGGATCAAATTGTATCAGAGCTAGTTGACGTTTTGATTTTGAGTTTGCATGTTAACCAGGGAAATGATGAATCGTGGTGAAGGTGAGCTTGTTCAAGAGAATCCATTGATTGGATTGAGAAAGAGAACTTCTCAAAGCGAGAAGATGGCATCGGAAGAGGGACTTTCTTATGATGAGAAAGAGTTTTGAAAAACTTTCTTCGCCATGTCGGAGATGATGAAGGTTTTGTATGAGAATTACTTGGAACGGAAGAGACCGGATCTAGGGGAATCTTCAAAGGTCAAAAGTGAAGAAGGAGAGGATCCTCCTCAAATTCCTCCTTTGCTTCCTTCTTCTCCATCAACTTCTTCTCCTTCTTCTTCAAGTTCAAGTTCTAAATCCACTGCAAAGAAACATGTCCATAAACATAAAGAAGAAATGCCTTTACTAAAACTTGATGTGAAATTTGAATTACCTATGTATGATGGTGAATTCAATGCAGAGAGACTTGATAATTGGGTCATACAGATGGAGGTTTATTGTAGTGTGCAACAAATCAAGGATGAGGCAACTCAAATCAAGTTGGTATCGCTTAGAATTGCAGGCACAACACTCATTTGGTGGCAAAGAAAGTTGCAAAATGGCACGCAACAAGTGGGTAATGTATTTCCATCATGGAAAGTTTTTGTATCTACACTTAGAAAGCAATTTTATCCTTTGGGTTATAAAGAGAAGGATTTAATTGAATGGAAATATCTTAAACTAAGAAAGGGACAAACAGTGCAAGAATACACAGATGGATTTCATAAGATGGCATTGATGTTAGATATTCCTTTACATACCCAAGAAACTCTTATGAAGTATATAGGAGGTTTACTTGCAAATATTCGTAAAACTGTATATATGTTTGGACCTACTAATATTGATGAGGTTTATGTTCAAGCGACAGACATTGAAGCAAGGAAAACATGGGTTGGTGTATCAAGAGAATCATCTTCAAGGAAAGAGGACAAAAGGAAGTGGAATGGAAAAAAAAAGAAAATTCAGTGGAAATAAAGGAAGAGAATCCCTCTTGCAAGAATTGCAAGAAAGAAGGGCACGATGAGGACCGTTGTTGGAAATTTCATCCCAAGAAGAGACTGAAGTGGTTCAAAGAAAGGAAAGGGAGGCAAACAGTTGCAGCAACAACACGACCAAGAGACTTGGGATTGGATTTGGGTGATGAATCTAAAGTCTCATTGGTTGGTTTGAAAGGTAAAATTGATGATGGATTTGATTCTAGAAGTAAATTGTTTCACATAAGGGTCATAATGAGACATACTAAGGTTGACACATTGATAGATAGTGGATCTCAATCTAACTTGATTTCAATAGAATTGGTTAAACAATTGGGATTAAACACACAATTACATCATAAGCTTTACACACTTAAATGGATAAGCAATAATCATCAATTGCACATAACAAAGCAATGCACATTAAAGTTTGCAATTTCAAATAAGTTCGTGGATGAGGTAACATGTGATTTGGTGCCACTCAATGAATGTGGAATTGTCTTAGGCAGTCCGTACTTGTATGATCGTAAAGCAATCTTCTACAGGGAAAATAATCAATATCATTTAATCAAAGCAGTCAAAGAATATGTGGTTCATGCTCATGATTTAAAGGCAAATGAATCTCTTCAAACAATGGAACAATTAAGAAAGGCGGCTCAAGCAAGAAACACACCTATAATTGTTTCAAATCAAGTAATCAATCTTAAGCAAGAGCAGGAGATGATTGTAGAATGGAAAATCATTCACAATTTGCTTCAAGATAAGCTAATGTCGTGCAAATATTACAAACATATTAGCTCATTTGCAGTCATATTTTTTATTCTATCATTAGTAATGTTGTCAACATGGATGATAGTGGCTTCAGTAAAATGTGACAGGGTACAAATGGTTAACAATATGTTGTTAGTTATCATGATTGTTTATAGCTGATCTTGATGAGACAGGTGCATAGGACATAATTCAAAGACATAGAACAAGTTGGGTGGCCTATCCCGCACTTGATGACTGGTCAGTAACCTTTTGGAGGACCAAAAGGTCTTTAGTGGGGAGGTGTGATCCATAATTGAATCTCGGGACCAAAATGGGTTCAGGAAGGCCTAAAAATCAAAGTGCTCAAAATGGCTTCAAAACGAACGTGAGCGTAGGCCTCGTCAATATGAACCCAATGCAACTTGAACAGGATCAAACGAATTTCGTATACTCAAGATATCGCGATCTGTTTGTTTCATCAAACATGCAAAAAAAAAAAGGATGCTAACTGTACAGTTCGTACAGTCCGTACTGTGCCACGTGGTAGTTGACTATACATATTGTACAGCCATACAACTAACGTGCTAGGTTACATTTGGTGCTGACGTGGATAGAAAGGTGGATGAGACAGGGAGTGATACGTGTCACCACTGCAAGGGTGACACGTGGCATGTCCGTACAGCTGACGTGGCAGGTCTGTATAGTTCATACGACACGTGGAAGCTCTGTATGACACATGGCACTGACTGGACTGAAAACTGACGAGGTCAGGTGCTGACTGGGTATGACAACTGGTCGAATGACCATGTGACACTTGGCAATGTTTGGGCGAATGGGAAGGTGCAACATGACCCAGTCCTGGGCTTCCACGTGGCACCCCTCTATTGGTCATTGTGTATGGAAAAAAATTGTTTGGGTCTACGGCATTCGAACCCATGACCTATGGTCTGGGCGAAGGGTTTGGCAGAGCCGAGCTAGCCAACCCACCCGTGGTAGGTCTTATACACTATGGTCTAAACATTATATATAAAGTGTTATATATGGATATCCGGGCGGAAAAGGGATGGGGCCTAGCCCCATCCCTCGGCAATACGACCATTGTAATGTGTCCAGACCTGTATCCATTGACGCAAAGGTTATGGAGTATGGATTTTCCATCTAGCCCCCAGTCGCGGACCTGTTTCCATATGACTCGGGCTTCACCAAAATTGGCACGCGGAGGTTAAGGGGTTAGCCCCGATTGGTCGGGATAACCCCCCGACTAGGAGTTGTTGGCCCTTGACCAAGTTTTGAGGATCCTTGGTCATATTTGACCTATTTTTGGGACTTTGACAGGATGTCAAAGGTGGAGCGCGAGCCAAAACGGAGATCACGGGATCTTGACCCCTTTTTAGGACTTTTTGGGTTTTGGGCTTATGTAATGGGTATGGGGATGTCGGCCCATGGGTTTACCCATGTTTAGGACTATTTTGTAATGTATAAATAAAAGTCTAGGCGATGTAAGAAGAGGCCAATGTGTTAAGTGCTAAGTGTTAATTGTTAAGTGCAAGTGGTAACTGTAATTTCTTTGTGCATACTGTGTGAGGCTTGCAGAGCTAAGTGTTAGCGATTGTAAGAGACTGTGGAAGGATTTGTGTTGTAACTTGAGGAAGGAGGATCTACCGAGGTGCACAAATATCATGTCCTTTGCGGAGTAATATCTCAAGGCTCTGTGCATGTAGTTGATTGACCTAAGATAATAAAGAGAAGAAAAGTTGGTGGACGTAGCCCCAGGGTGGGGGTGAACCATGTATATCTTGTGTTGTGAATGCTTTGTGCTTTTTGGTTGCTTTCTTGTTTATGTGACTCAATGCTTAGTGAAATGTTAGATGATAGATGAATTTGATATGATATATTAGTGCTGAATAATGTGAATGGATGCTAGATCTGACCTATGTTGGTATGCTCAGTGCTTGAATCTAGTGAATCTATGTGAATACTGCGCAGATCTTTTGTTAGGGTTTTTCTACGCTGTAAAATACGACTGAATATTGATGAATCATAATTGCTAAGTTCTATGTTAAGGTGTTACAATCACAAGATCTGTGTTCCAGCTAAGGTTGCAGACACTGGAGTCCTACAACCACCCCTGCCTCTACCTCGGGTGAGACTTCATCTGCTTCGTAGGTGTTGCCGAAAGGGTCGGTAGTTAGGGTTTTGTTGGTGCATTGTTTTAGCGTTGAACCTCAGTTTTGCCCTTGTTCCAACACGAGCGTAACCGTGGGCCTTGAACTAGGGGCTATTCTATCCTTTGTGAGTGTGTGGAGGGGTTTATCCGAGGCCACATGGCCCGATGCACAGGACCAAGAGCTATTTGGAAGGGGGGCCAACGCACAAGCCTTGGCTCTTGGGCCACATGGAGGCACCCAAGTGAGCAGGAGCCAGTGAAAAAGGGGTTGCGCCCTGATGTTTTGCGATTTAGTGGATTTTTTACATTATATTAAGATTTTCATTGATTTATTCAACAATTTTATGGGATTTTGGTCATTTTGGGGGGATATTGGGCCCTTTTTGAGGCCAGATCTTGGGGGGAAGTTGGGATATGGTTACCACCTTCAGTACTATATAAAATAGATGTTCTTGAAGCCATGAGGGAGGTTCAAAATAGGTTTATGTTGAATAATTATTGAGCCAAAGCGATTTTTATGCAGAGAAACCATTGAGGAGAGCACCTTTGCGGGCCATTTCTAGGAGCTCTGTTCATCCGATTTCAATGCCGTCAGTTTTGTTGGGTTCTAGAGATCTAGTAGAACAAGACCAAATCAGTTTGTAATCCTTTTGGTACTGCTGTGATGTACTTTTAAATATTTGAATAGAAATAAGAAAGCCTCACCCACTGAGACAAAGGCCCAGAGACGTAGGCGAGATTGCCGAACTCCGTTATCACTTTGGTGTTTTATGGTTTGTTGTTTCATGTTTATTTCCAGATCTGTACATGTTTATATGGCTGCTAAGTTTCTTCATTAAATTTTATTCTTCTTCAGTTTCCTAAATGGTTAATTAACACATGCTTAATAACTCAACCATTGTCGTTTAAAAGATATTTTCAGATCAATCCTCTTGCTAGAAATCCCTCCACACAACACTCTCTTTTGGAGTTCTTCTTTGCTCATTATTGATTTCATGTTAATAAGTTCAACTACCTTTTCCCTATTATTAAGTTATTTCACTTCAAGTGTGCCTCTATACTTATGCATAGGCACTATCATGAGTTTCAATACTCTTCCTTACCCAACCATCACCTTTGGCACTCAACTCTATTAGTTGGGAATGTTTCTCCAAATTTTGACATTATTTGGAAAAATCCTTATATCAAATTGTTACATGGTTCATGAATCTGTTGGTCCTTAGATTAAACTTAAGGCTCAAAGAGTAACGTCAGGCATCAAGAGTGTTTAATGGGAATGTTTTAAAAGAGTGTTTTTTCTACCTTTAGTCATACAAGAAATGATCCTTAAATGAAATTAATAATACGACAGTAAAGAGGCCATATTTCGTTGTCTTAGTCACTATTGTAATATCAAATGGTGGGGAGGAAGCTTACAAAACTATTAAACAAAGCTAGGCATCAATTGCAGATGAATCTCACCTTGTTTGCAGTAGAAGGAAAGTAGAGAGTGCACCCTTGAACAGTATATGAAATGCAGTAATTCAAACAACTTGCAAGTCTTTCTTTACTTCTAGTAAATACATAGGAAAAACTGCTTACTTAATGAATTGATGATATAATTTGATTACAGTAGTTGTGATACTAAATTGCAATCAATCACTTATCAAGGAATTACATAAGGACACTTAGAGATATGGAAATACAGAAGAAATACACAACTCAAACTCAAATCAAATTATGGAAATTAGAATCTTTGTTTGCACTTGTATTAATACTCAAAAAAAGAGAGTTTTCTCTATTACATCTGGCAAGAAGCAACCTGATATAGATCTTGAATCTATGTATTTATACAAAAACTATCACAACTCAAAACGGTTGGACTTATTACAATAAAAATAACATATATTTGAATAAGACAACAATATGTAAAATCTGTTGAGCTCCGTTGATGTTCTCCTCAGTCTCTTCATCTGCTTGGAAAAAATGCCTCTTTTCTTTAGTTCTTTAGGCTGAACACAACTGTCATCTGGCCTCCTTAATAATTCGACATACTGTCTTGGTTGTTTTTGTTTGTTTTCTTTGGTTCCTCCAGACACGTTCAACAATGCAACGAATCAAAGTTGGGATCGGGTAGAAAGGATAATCGAATGAATGTCACTACGTGGATCATCAAGGAACGGATAATAGGTACATGAAAATGTGACCATTTGTGAAAAGAATGATAATGAACAATTGCATGATGATGAATTATGGATAGGTGGATAAGCGAAGATCAGAATGTGAGTGAATGAGGTAAGGTAGGGAGGGGAAAAGGAAAAGGTATTGTGCACATTTTCTTACTTGCTCCCAGTTGTGCTTGTTTTTCCATGTTTAATACATTGGTTGCATCTATCCAATAATTCTATCATGAACCTCGAGGGTTCAATTTTTTCATTTACCTCAAAAGTGAATAATTTACTTTCTACCTGAGGAAAATTTTCTTGGATCCTTTTCACTTCTTGAGTTGTGGCTTGGAATTGTGAGCTTGGACTTACTAGCAATTTATTTATCTTAAGAAGATCAATTTGGTTCATTTCCTGAATGGATGTTAGAGTTTCTTCCTTGCTCTTTCTGGATTTCTGTTGGTTCATTTCAATATCAATTTTCCCCAAGGCTTCTGAGATATTGCTTCCTTTGAAATCAAGTAGCCTCTTATTTGATGATGACAACGCTTCCAGGCAAGTGTCCTTTACCTCTCTGGCTAATATTTTGCTTTCTGCCAAATTTGTTTCCTAGACCCTCATGACCATGTCACCTCGTAATTGTTTAGAAGGAGAGAGCAGAGGAAAATCAGAGACATTATCTTTGTGCACCAATATGATAACTTCTTGGAACCTAGCTTGGGTTGAGCGAGCTTCTCTTTCCTTGACATAAATGTCCTTTAGAGAAAGGTCTACTGGTTGGTAGCACTTTTGGATGGCATCAACCTTCAGAAAAAGGTCCTGCTGGGCTATTTCCATCTTCTCATTTATTTCCAGTGCTTGAGTTTGGAAGGCCGGCATATCTATCGAGGTACCTTCGGTTAGGTCCAACCTAGATTGCAATTGTTTTATTAATTCATCATGATGAGAGACCAGTCCTCGGTTGGTTTGTGAACTTTGATGGAGTTTTATAAGGTCGACCTAAAGTTGTTGGATCTGCTGCTGATCATGATCTCTAACTTGCTTGAAGTCTTGACTCATCTTGTTCCTTATCATTTGTTCCATGGCCTGTATTTGAATTTGCAAGTGCTCTACCAATAGGCTCTTATGCCGCAAATGTTTGGCCAAATTGTCCACATGCCATTGATTGGCCATGGAAAAATCACCTAACGAACCTGCAACTTCTTTTGTGAATTCTGGATCATCTCGATTGTTTCCATCATACACCATTCTTTGCCTTTTAGTCATCACTCCATCTTTATGGTGTGATTCCATTTTCACGATGACCTTCTGTTTTCTACTAACAAATAAATCCGAAGGAGGCAGTTCTTCAGGTGAGATGGGGGTAAGATCATCTACAAAAACAATTTTGGAATTAGGATTTCTGAGGATGTATTGCAGAGGTGTCAATGATGTAATAGGAGTACCAATATCCATAGAATGTTGTTGCTCCATTGTATTTGAGGTGCCAGCAAGGGTATTTGGTGACGAGGGAGGCACATTTTGTCCTTGTTTTAGGAAATTGAGTTGAGATTTTGCCTGGGGGCCTAGCTGACCTGACAATGATGCTTCTAATTTATGTGTCAATACCTCTGAGCTCTTCGCGGTGTCCTCAAGTTTCTATTTACCAGAATGACTGGCTTCAGAACCTGTTGATCTGGCTTCCTGAGAAGGGATAGTGGCTATTTACTCTCCTTGTAGTACCTTCGATAGGCTATTCCTCCTTGATTTTGAAAACTAATAAATCCAGCTTGTTGATCTGGGGGAAGGATTTGGAATCTGTCATGTACCTCATCATAAGACCTAACTCCCCTGAATATTTTGTCATATAGGGAGTTTTCGTGCACATATCTTTTCATGTTGAACTGGGCTAGGTGGTTTTCCACAATCTTGCATGGGTCGTGTCTTTGGAATTCGATGTCAACCAATTTGACATCTTCTAGAGTCGCAACTCGCAACCTCCACTTTGGAGTGACCGAAATCCAGTAATGAAAAAATGCCAACCTGGATAGAGAAAGTCAACCATACCTTTTTCTGCGCTGCCTTTAGCTCTTTGATGGTGCCTCATGTTACTGTCTAGTAGGCCACTTCTCTACATACCAGTCGATCTGGTAAAAATCGCGGGAGAGCGTGGGGAGGAACAGAGCACCCGAAAAAATATGATATAGGAGAAGTTCTCCTCAATAAACCAATCTGCTAGCTTACCGAGATTCCCCATAATCTTGTTTGAAATTCGAGGAGGTGGGTGACCATACAGGGATATATGATCAGGAACCACTACATTGTGATGGATATCGTAAAAGAAATCCTTGGATTTTTCTTCACATAGATTGGAATGGTAGAAATGAATGGGCTCTGCACTGGCCGAGGTCCAACTCCAATTCATTAATGGAAAAGGTGTCATGAAACATATGGCGTTCATGATATATGTCGACATGTAAAAGGGGGTAGGTTGTCCCTTTGACTTCGCTGTCTTATATTCAGAAACCCCTTTGGCCAAGTTATCAGACAACATTTTGGCCTAGTTGAAAGTGTAACCCTCTGCTACCTCATGCATGATGGATACCCATTCCACCAAGAAGTGCATAGGGATTTTCTTCCCGAACAATCGACATAGAATCATGGATACATACACCATATGAGCGCCCAAATGCAATGTGGCATATATACCATGAGAATCAGTCATGAATCTCTCTGGGTGCCCCCACCAAGACTTGATTATATCGGGACAGTTCCTCTCATACTGGATGCACTCCTTTTGCTCGAACTCCAGAATGAATGCAACATTGAATGTATATCTAGGATTAGGGGATAATTTATACATTACTTGCATATGTTCTGGTCAGAAAGAGACAACATTGACCTTCTGATGGTTTCCGATGCTCCTAGTCTGGATGTCAACATGCTGCAAGGCCCAACTTATCATGTCGTTATAAGGCATGAGCCTTAGCCGTGCCGCTATTTTGTGTAGCTCCGATTGCGCTATATGTTTGATTTTAGTTGTATAAGTGTCTCCCTCTTCTTCGGTAGAGTCCTTAGGACAATTGATGATTTCACGCTCTAGAAGCTCGAACACCTGTGTCCAATATTTAATAGTGTATGTGGCTCATGGCATGGTGTCCGAAAAAACATCCGCATTTGGGTTTGAATCCTCGCCTGCCACATCAGGATTTTTAGTAATTTTTCGTGGCGCCATAACTTCTAAGGAGACATAGTGAAATCACCTGATGCAGAGAAAATTCATGAGTCTTTCAAACAAATAAAGCTTGCTAATTGCAGAAGGTGAAAATGAATTGGAAATAGGAGTGCTTTTATTCAAAATAGACTCATCGCTTTTCGTATAGCTTCATTGACGGAAATTTATTAATGTTTGATGGGAAAGTCTACCTGGCGATTTGCTATCCACGTTTGAATCATTATCCTTAACTAGTCATAAATTCCATCAATACTTCGACGGTTCGCGTTCGATAGTTTTCAATGTGACGGAGTGGGAAACTCCTGAATCTCGAATCCGCGAAAAGGTTAATCTTTGAGTAAACACTTGTAAAAAATTAATTAATCATGTTTAAGATGGTGCGTTAACTTCAATTATTTCGGGAGTTTAGACTTCGGGGACTTTCAATGTATCTCAAGAAGGACTTCCCGAAACCCAAAATTCAAAACAATTAATTATCTTTGATCATGGTTAACTTAATTATTTAATGTTTAATACTTTGACACTTTGATATTTAGGTGATTCGTTAATTAATTCTTTGTTAACATCCTGAAGGATCATCTCCCGTAGTGACGTGTCATAGACTAGGTAATTCTGGCGTGTCAAGGGAAGGGAGGTGCCATGTGTTATTCGACATCGTGTGAATTATCTAGCGAAAAGTTTAAAATGGGTGCCACATGGCGACTCAGGAAAGACTCAAAAGGTACATGTGTCCTACGACCTGTGTCTTTAAAAAGGTTTAGGAAAAGCTATAAGCAGACATCTTCGGGTTTCAGAGTTTCGAGGTTTTTATTGTTAAGACTTATTGAAAAATCCGAAGCGTTGAGCTCCAAAATGACCGTAAGATATTTACCTCTTTAAATTTCAGGCGGCTCCAAAACTACAGAGGTATTAGGATCGTTAGATCAAAAGGAAAAACTCATCAACGATGAATATCATGTGCTCCTTATTATTTACCAACCAGTAAAGGAAATTGATTTAAAATTTAAAATTTCATTTACCAATTTTCCGTTTCCTTTGGGTGGAATTATATTTTCATGTGGTGAAAAGGATAGGGCTCAAAAGTTAAGAATTGTATGTGTTCCAACATAATCCAATTCCACTTTTTTTCTGCAAATTTATGGAGAAACCCAATGCTCCCCTGGATAACTTAGATATTCTATCATATTTTCCTCTAGACTACCTTTCCATTGACCATACTCATGCTTCAATCCGATTAACGAGCCAAAAGTTATGGCTTCTTCAAATTCCATTATGCTCAATGGTGTCCTTCAAGTCCACCAGAAACCTTCCTTATGGTTCCTTGAGAATCATTCAACTTAAAACTAAATTATGAGTGGATATATGGATTCTCCTATCAAATAATTTTCCAATAAACACTTTATTTCTCAATTATGAGCACTGAGTAGAAAGTTATAGCCAATTGAACATTTCCAATTTATCTCTTTTGTGCATCTTCTCCCAAGTGAAATAATCTCAAACACCAACTTTGGTCATTTACATAGGTAATTCTGTTAGGAACCGAAAACACTTTTCTACATGACACAGATAATACTTCTAACGTTGAATTCATAGCAACCCTTAGATTGTCAAACTGATGCTCCAGTAAAAAACTGCAACAATATGGAAATGAAAACTTTGCTCCTTTGCACCTTCTCTTGGTTTAGCAATTTTAGCCCTGTTCATGCATCCCTACACCAATTGCTTTGGGATTTTGGAAGAATTTCAATTGGGTATGTCCATTATTACCTTATAAATGATTTTTTACAATTTCATCCTTAATCGGGCTTTGATCTGTTAGTTACATCCCGCAAAAGTTTTGATTGTTTTACATTGTTATCTATGTATGCTACATGTGTCTTCTTTCTCTTCCTGCACATTTTTACATGCCTAGATTCCAAATATAGCTCCACATTTGTATTCTATGGTTCATAATATTTCCATAGACTGCTCATGTTCCCCCAACATACTTCCGAGCAAGGAGTTATGCCCTCTGGAAGTCAATTGGTGCCAAAATTTTACTTGAACTGTTTCAACTATAACTTTCTCATACGAGCTCCATTTTGAAAACAGATTAGCTCATTGGAAATCTGTCTCTGAGTTCTTTTATTTAATTTACGGAGACATAATATACCTTGGGACACTATGTTTGCATGGGTTTTGATTTCCTAAAAACATCATTTAGGACCTCAAAATGGTCCCGTAAGTTCATGACCTTCAAAAACCTGAAAAATTCATAGAAATTTGATTTTTTTACTGTTATAACAACATTTTAAATATGAGTCGTTCATCTCAAATCGGGTGAAATATGAGCCATTGATCTGCTAATCCTTTCCAAACCATGCAAATCAATTTCCATCGTCGATCGACAACTTGAAACGATCTGGATCGTTGATCCGAGCTCCATTGACGATCGGCATTTTGTATTGGACACACACAACACTTTTCCAAAAAAATTGACCCAACCATCGACCATCAACAATTTTATTTGATAACCGATTGTAATACATTTCTAAATCGTCTAACCCAACCATCGTTTGCTGACCATCGACGACTTTCGTTGGTGGATGAAACTCCTTTGCTGATTCAGTCGACCTAACCATTGGTCAACAACCACTTCTTGGATGATGTGGCATGACATGTATATGATGCCATGGAATGACACCTCATCCTGAGGTGTCAACTTGGTTGACGTGACATGTCACATGGATGTTGACGTGGCATGAGACGTCACCCTCTTTTCTTTATCGGTCATCGGTCATTTCTCTTGGATGAACAAACACCTCATTGAAATGACCGACACCTGATCATCGATCCATTGGACATCGACGCTCTCTCTTGCTCAATTGATACACTTTGCTAAAGCGACCGACTTGACCATCGACCGCCAACAACTTTTGTTGGTGACTAAATCACTTCGCCAATTCTCTCGACTCAATGATTGGCCATCGACGATTTTGATTGGCATATAAATCACTTCTCTAATCCGTCTGACCCGACCATCGGTCATTGGTGATCTCCTTTGAAAAATCCAACCCTTAGAACTTTCGACCAAAACCTATATGAATCTGGGCCATCGATATTCCATCTCCAATGATCTTAGCCATTGATTCTTCGAACATCACCCAACTCTACCGATGAATCTTGACCATCGATTTGCTCTATTTTCCAAGCTTCGAAAGCAAATCCTGATCGTTGAATATCGGTTCAACTTCCAAATGGCCGAAGATGAATACATACCATCGATCTGTTTCAATTTCACAACTGTCGAATTGAATCTCGACCATCAATTTGATCCAATTTTGAAACCACCAAAAATGAATCTTAGTTGCCGATTCACATCACCTTTCAAATGGTCAAAACTTATAAGTTTTTAAATTTATTAAAATGAATCTAGGCCATTGATCTCAAGATCAAACTTGATCTCAGTCGTCAATTCACCATAGGCGATGTTTTTCATTTCATTTCAACAGTAGGCCACCCCTGAGTTGAGGCTATGATTCCATGAGGAGATCTAACCCTTTGGCTATCCACTCTCCACACACAACAACCCCAAACCCAGGTTCCACTCTATTCCCCACAACCTGCACAACCCAAGGAATGTGATCCCCTTCACTACACACAATCTCTCAGGCCTTCCCACTTCCCTCCAGGGCTCCAGTGCACCTGATTGACCAATAATCCTCCCAGCTACTACGAGAGTGTTAACAACAACCTTCACCAGGCCCTTGTGCCATTTCCTCAGAAAAAAAATTCTTTACAGGCTTATAGAACTATTTACAGACACACGTGCCTCTTTCTCATCATAAAACACAACCAAACAATGGTTTCCTTCAAGCTCAACATGGTTGATGCTCTTCCCAACACTCAAATCCTCTCTTCCTGTCCAAAATATGCATGTTAAACTTGTATTTATTCTGCATAGAAATTTCTCTTCTTCTCCCTTGATTTCTTGACACTCTTCCCAAAGATTATTGTACTTCAACGCATGCTCCCCAATAACTATGGGATGTGACTCCTCACACCCACCCTCTTACATGAGTTAAATTATTGGCTTTGGGAACACTCAACAACAATTAAAAGGTTATACACGAATAATAATTTTAGGAAAGTGGGTTGTATTAATACCCATGAATAATCCTCCCTTAGATCCCTCCCTCTTTTGGAATCATATCCCCCCATCATTTTCATCCCTCTTGTATCACAACCAATGATTACTATTTTTAATTAATTATTTCAATGCACATAATATACCATTCGGCCTCTATCCATATAAAACCCATACAGGCTGTTCGCCCCAACACACCAACATAGCAGCCTAAATCTCATTTATACAATCACACTCTAATTCATGGGGATTAAAACTGGGGATGTTACACAACTAGCATGACATGTAATTTGAGATCCCTAAAGGTTCCCACACACAACAATGAATTTCCTAGCAAGTGGGAGGTTCTTATTTTGCTAGAATAGAAGCTTGAGCTGCAAGCGCTGGAGACACCAATCCCATATGGAAACCAAAGAGAGACCCACACCAAAGGCAATGCGAAGATAAAGGACAATATTTCCCGGGGGAATAAATGTCCAAATTGGAGGTATCCAATCAGAGGGTTCCTTCAAACCAACCAACTAGTAGTTGGTTTTGTGATTACTAAAAACCACCATAGAAGATTCAAAAAACACAAACAAACAATCCCTAGCTTCATGAAGTAACTCCCAATTTTCAAGCATAGTGAGGAATGGATACTCTACAAAACAATTATTAACCATCTCCAAACCATTATGAAGAGAAATACCATGTATGCAGCCATGTATATAAGTAGTACAAAACAATTATTAACCATCTCCAAACCATTAGGAAGAGAAATACCCTGTATGCGGCCATGTATCTAAGTAGCTTGCCATAGGTAACTTGAAGCATATGTTGTCAACACATAAAGGTAAAGGGCTAGAGAACACCCCTGATGAATGGATTGATGAATCAAAATGCAAGGTGACAAAGAGTATTCATTGATACAAAAGCCAAGGCATTGGAGAAAAGAGTGTTGACCAACCCAACAAATCACAGGCCAAATCCAAGACAAGTCAACATCTTAGTGATGAAGGACTATTTAATTCGATCATAGGATTTGTCAAAGTCAATCTTTAAGAAGAGGGCCCGTTGATTATTCCCCTTATCTCACTCCATTGACTCCCAATCTAATATCATTGTATCCAAAATAAACCTCCCCTACACAAAACCTATTTTCTCTCTTGGATCAATATTGTTGGCAACATTACAAACCCAAAGAGCTATAGCCTTGGTCAAGATCTTGTAAGCTACCCTTAGCAAGGTGATAGGTCTCCATCCCCCTGTTGTGTCTTTGGAAGCATTCTTGGGAACCAACATAGTTGACCCCTAGTTAAAGGACTCCATCAAATGACCTAAAGAAAAGGCCTCAGATGCCAAGCAACAAAAATCATCCCCTGCCATCTTCCACGTCGCCTTGTAAAAATCATAAGGCAATTCATCCATGCAGTATGGATTTCTCATTCTACATTAGACAAAGGGAAACATAGAGCTCATCATTCATAAATTCATTGTATAACTTGCCATGGTCTCCAACAGAGAATTAATGAGGGATCCCTTGACAACAAAAATTTATGGCATACACAATTGAATATGTCAAAGTATAAGGAGAAAAAATATTTTGGAATGAATCCCAAACCTACTTTTTATCTTGGCAAGGTCATATTTAAGAGAGCCATTATGCCTACACATGTAAAACACTTTGTCAACTACCACTTTATTCTTTAAGTCATCAAAGAATAATTTGGAGTCCTCATCCCCCTCCTTAATCCATACAAGAGTGAATCCTAACCCCTTCGGAAATGTACTCCTCTCTTTGGACCACCAACTCCAAACAAGCTACATCTTCTTAGAGAATAATATTATAAAGATCCTCCTCTAGGAAGATATGCACCTCTTCCTGCCTCTACCATTCATCAAACTATCAAATTAATGAGAGGGTGGGGGAGAAGGATGGATTGCAATTTATAGCTTTCATAAATCATGGTATGTAGCATTTTACTAGTATTGAAGAAGAAAATATTTCAGTAACAATTTTTTATTATTAAATGATTTGTAATGAATGTATGGTTGCATATCTCCGTTCCTTATAAATTTTATGATCTTTCCATTCACAGATTTGATATTTCATTGTGGCATCTTCATTTTGAAAATGAAAAAGGAATCGTCTTTTGTTTGACCATTATATATCATTATCTCATTTTCATATTCCCATGATTGCAAAGATGCTATTTTTTTAAAAATCCCTTCACCCTGTGAACGACCATATCATGAATCGGTTTTTAAGCCGAACCCTTGACCTCGATTTGGGTTCATTGAAAAAAAATGCTCCATATACTTAGCATTATTATATTTGCATAAAAAAAGAAATGAGATTGTAAGTAGAGTTTTTCAGTGAAGAAAACTTTGAAAAAAAAAGAGTTCACTATTAAATTTGGGCATTGTATTATGTAGCTAGATATGTCAAATTTTTATTCGAAGTTATTCGAAGCCATTGATCAGTAATGCTATGAAAGTCTTCAAACCCCAAAACTAAGAATTAAAATACATACACATTCATTGCACCACTCAACAATTCTTCATTACCATAAGCCTATCATTCTCAGAACATAGTCATTGCAAATCATGTTCAATGAATATTTTGTGAAAGTTCTATTTTTCTTCAATTTGCATGCAATTGATAGTTATCATGAATTTAATGGATGTTTTATGATTCTAGATGATGTTTTTTAGTTTTGGATCAAGGGGATCCCGAAGAGGACAAGGGAGAAGAACAAATGATTTTGGGAAAGAAGGAATAAATAATTAGGCTCTGTCCACTTTGATGCTAATTCTAAAGAGTTCAATCATTTGGCACATACCATGCACCTTTTCTTGGGCGGAAAAAAAGCATTGTCTGAACCTTTGAGATTTGCAAATGTACCTCTGCAACCACATCTGAGTATTACCAACATCCCTCTGCATCCACAATCTGACCCAACTAATGATGGATGTTTGTAATTTCCCCATTTTTGGGTTCCCCTGTTTTGCAGTGGGAGATGACTTATGAGGCCTGTGCCAGCCTAGAAAGAGGGGTGAGGTTATGTTATCAGAGAGTTCGGAGGATTTGGAGGAGTTATATGAGGAACATCCTAGTCCATTTATCATGTTTCATCATCAGGATCACTTCCGCACAATTTGATCTTGATTCCGTGGCATTCTGACGATTCCCGTAATTTGGGAGTATTATTGAGCATAATCTAATTAAAAACACTAAAGTTGTTATTTGGATCATATTATTTGAGGGGACTCCTCAGTGTAATAGGTCATTGGAATAGGGACGTAAATATCTAAAGGTTGGGATGATGCAAAAGGGACTTCTAGCGTCTAGAAATGTCTTAAAAACAAATTAATCACTTTCTCGCATTAAAAGGGGGTTAAAAATGTTATAAAGTAACTTAAAGATTAATAGTTACTTAAACATTAGTAAAAGTGACTTTTAATGTTTAAGTGAAATTAAGAGGAGAATGAGGGTCATGAGGATTAAGTCAAAGAGGAAAGATCTAGAAGCGGCATTAAAGAAATATAAAAGGAGGGGTAGTGCTTCACTTTCCTCATTATGTTTTGGATTGATCTCTTGATTGAGTGCTCTTATGAGCCAAGGTTTTTGTTGGGTTTTTGCATAAACCCTTCCATTATGGTTTGGTTTCGGTGGTGCAATATCCACCCTAGATAGACACGGAGGATCCATTTGGGATCTTCATTGGAGCTTCATTTTGTGGTTTGTCTTCAGTTTAGAAGTGTAGCGACTTGCTTAGGAGGCTCGTGGGGCTTTCTGGAGGTGGTTGTGGCATCTTCCAGGTTTTTGGTTTGAGCATTGTGTATTTAGTTGATGTATTGTAGCGGCCATAGCAACCATTAGAACTTGTTATTGTTGTACTCAAATTTCCATTCATAATAAAAACACTCCATGTTGTCTCTTCTATTTCATGTGTACTTGGATTGTATGCAATATGTTTGACAGAAGTCTATTAGTAGTATCTATGCAAACTATTTGTAGAAAGTTTTCAATCAAGTTTTTGGCATAAGAACATATGTAATGCAAATTGTTTGACAAAAGCACACAACTAGAAACAACACCATTCCACAAAATATCATAATATCCCATCCTAGCTCACTTAGGGATATTGCATAAACAAACTAGAACAAACTTGTTTCAGGGAATGCAAAATGGCCTAGCATGCATGAAAATCACCCTCAACCAAATTTTTTTGTAGATTCTATTGCTCCTTCTATTAATTCTTTTGCTCAAAATCATCCTTACATTGAAATTAAATCCTCTTCCTCAAAGCTACATGCAAAGAAAAAAGGAAAAAATCCTATGAAAGATTCTTCAAGCTTTGAAACCTCAGAGCCCACTTCTATCCACTCCAAAACAAGTACAAAGTTACAAGGAGAGGAGAAAAGGGAAATTTCTCACTTAGACATGCTTCATGAGATATCTCAATACTAATGATTTATGCTGATGACAATTACAATGATCTGGATAAAACTTTGACTTGGTTTGACATTCTCAAATTTTGTCTATTAAAAACATTTTGTTTTATATCAACAATTTTTGGAGAGACAAGGTGGTATAATGTATATATATATATATATATATATATATATATATATATATATATATATATATATATATATATATAGTTAATATTATGATCACATATGGTGCATGATTTTTTATTTCATAAAGTTTATTTGGAATGGTTAAATGATATACATTGTCTTTCCTTGTAAGAATCTAGTGGGACCCTTGCCTACTTTTTTTAAATATTATACATGATACCATTCTCTCTTACTAACTACTTCAGTTACTTATAATTAGTCCTTCACTCACATAAAATAAATATTAATTTATATTAGATAGTTGAATTGAATAACTGTTTAAGGAAGATACAGAAGGAAAGGAGGTGATCAATGAAGGGACGAGCATTACATCACATGAGAGGTATGCTAAGGATTTGATAGATTTTTTCAGTGATCATTGTTAAATTTCTTTGTTGATAGCATGGATTTACTTGAAAAGTGACAAAGAAAGGTAGAGTGAGACCGATCCTGTGGTCTTCCCCTTAAGGTTATTTATTTTTCTTCATTTGTTTGCACTTATTAGAAGTTTTGAAACATGTTCGATGCTAATAAGTGAAACATTTTGCATAATTTTAGTTGTGTTCTTCACATCACTTGAGGTGGTCCGAGTTTGACTAATTTCATTTTCCTTCTATGGCACTTAGTTGCCTTTGTATGAATATTTTTTTTACATCTGAAGCTTCTAAGGACTTCCCTAGTCCAAGTCTTTGTAGATATTTGTAAAAGCATTTAACTCAATCTATAGTCTGGTTATTATAAAGGATCATTGCATATTTTCCCTCATTGTTTGCTCTTATCTCTCCAACATTTTTTTTTTCATGCTTATATCTACACATTTCTTGTTATTATTGTTGTTATTATAAATTTTAGTTTTAAAGAGTTTTACATTCATTTATGCACATTTCTTTTGACATTGTAATATCTTCTTTTATCTATTTTATTTATTTCATTTTATGTACAGCTAAAGTAAAAGACAAAAAGAAAACATAAAATATATTATAAAATCAAATTACATTTAAGTCAAGGTTCCTTATGTTTGGAACTTTGATTTTCAGTCTTAGGCTATAAATGAAGGTTGATAATCATGCATACTCTCCTAGCCTAACGGGGGTCTGAGGTGTTTTGCGAGAAGAATTACAATTTCTCGTTCAACAGACCACACCCCCATGGCCATGTGCATGATTCATGGTCTAGAAAGGACCACTCCAACAATAACTCATATCATTACAAAGCTCAAATCCTACAAATTTGACTTCCTACAAAAACACCAAATTCAACCTAGTCCTCAATAACACTGTGTGGATAAATTTCTTACTGCTTAGGATTGTCAAGAGTACTAAAATTGTTGATCAATGTTTCATTCCCCAAAGAAGAGACTCAAGGTGTGGGGCTCAACTCTCTAATAGGAGTGTCCAAGCACATAGGAGACAAGGTTTCCTTATGTTTGTTGGACTTTACCAACCAACCACCATCAACATCCATACTTTGAATATGACCACTCGCCCATGCAAAAGGCGAGGAGGTAGTGTTTTGACTCTTGCTTCTAACATCATGTTTGCTAGGGTCAGATTCATGAATCAACTACAAAATGAGGCCTCCAACACCCTAAGAAGAATCATGCACTTAAGCCCCAATATATTTTCACCTACACTCTAAGATGGGTTATTTGAGGGCCCACCACCTTTGGCATCATGCCCTAAACCCATTGACGAACCAACCTCCTTAATTGCAAGCATTGTCAAAGAAACAATAAATATACCTATAGAGGCAATGAGATTGGGCTTCCAATGAGGGTAATCATGGATGAGGCAATCTTGTGCTTGATAGGAAAATTGAGCATTTGGAAGATTAAGGCACATGGCCTTGTAATAACAAACACCATCTAAAGTCATAACAAAAATGAATAGAGGGATCTTTTTGTCAAATCTACTTCAATGCAAACACTCAGGTCGACTAGAAAGGAGCTATGACATCCATCTGAGACGAGGACCTTGCCAAACCTGCTTGTAAACAAGTCCACAACTGGTTGTAGCATGAAAAACTCCAACCGAAGAGAATAGTGAGCCTACCCTTGATCCTCTAGTTTAAAATCCACTTGCCAAGACTGAACATAAGCTAGCAGCCTTGCACTGTTCCACATAGTAAACTACAAAACATGTCGGTCTTTGGCATCATAATTAAAAAAAAAAGGTAAATATGCTTTGAGCCTATCCCCTACTAAGAGTTCATTAAAATCCACTTTTCTTCCCCATTCAGAAGGCACCACAAATTAAAAGTTTCCTCATCCAACATACAACATTTCTAAAAAAACACTATGATGCTCTAGATTTTGTCGTCCTTCAAACTATTTCTTGTTACTGGCAAGGAAAAAAAATAAAATTTCCTTCACATGCATTCAAAGAATTAAGGCTATCCCTAAGTTTCAATCCACCTGTGTCACCAACAAAATAATACTAAGAAGGACATGGTCCTTCTCAATTGACATCGTGCCATTTAAGAAAATAAAAAAAACCTCCACTAACTTGAATACTTCCTATATCAGCTTCAACAAACTAGACACCACACACGACCTTGAAGGTTTTGACATAATCACTCTTTTGTTTCAATAGCTCCACAAAGGAATTGTTAATGTGCCTTTCATGCCGAGGGGTATGCAAACAATGTTTCTTAACTAAAGTGGTATAGAGTCACATATGATTTGGGTGCTTTGAGTTTATGACTTGTTCCCAAATTGTGGTTTTTAGGTTTTTCATCAGCAGTCAAAGTTCTAGGATTCTTAGCATCCCACAAGTAGATCCATTTCCCCAAGATGAAGTCATTGTTACCATTGATTTTTCTCTAGGCATATTTAGTGTTAAGCTTTAGCATGTTTATAAATACATCTTTTGGTTCCAAAGTTCAAGATCAAGGTGAGTTCTAATTTCAGGGATGTTTAGATTGACATGGGGCTTTGAAATTTTTTATTTTGGGAAAGTTTCTATTTTAAGAAACTTACTATTTTAGCAACTTGTTACAATGTTGTGTAACAATTTGGTAGTTTTCTAGAAATATATTCTTTGATTTTTGAAGCCACTAGTTTTTGAAATTTTCTATTTTTGTAAACTAATTACATTTATAGATACTCGTTTTGGAGAAGCTCGTGTGTGAATTTTGGCGATAAACAGAGAAAGTTTATTTTTAGACTCTATTTTTAGAAAGTCAAATGCATAGATGGGGTCATTTAGTGATGGAGAAGGAAACCCAAAAATTTTAAGCGATTTCAAGAAAATATAAAATCAGGGCATTAGTATTATAACAATGGAAAATGGCCTTTGTCAAAGTTGATGATGAAATCATTGAAATAATATAAAATAGTATAAAAAGCCAAAATGTCGATTGTTTATCCTACTCTCATATTTTATAATTATGGTTAGTTATAATGGAGAAGGGATGATGTTACCAATGTAGATCCAACAACAACAAGGTGAATGAGTTGTGTTACATATTATCATTCACACATGGATTAGTGGGCTATGTTCAACTGTCACTGGAGGTTGCCATGACCTAGTAGAGCAAGTGGATAAGGCCATGAGAGGATATCATTGGCTATAGGCATATTATCCATTATGTTGTTTGGATAATATTATCCTTGGTGTTCTTTTTGGAAGTTATCTTGTCTATTTTGAGCTAGAAGAGGGCTCTCTGCTTGAGAGTTATTTTCAAAAGTTGTAGGGTTTATTCTTGTTAGTGGGTGCCCAGCCTGGGAGCTATGTTCTCATCTTTATCTTGTCCACTTTGAATGATATTCAAGAAACACTAGGCATCATCTTCTTGACACATTTAGCATGTTTTTAGGGTATTAGAGGTGATCGTGCATAACATCTATTATTGGTATTCGAATATTATTGGGTATTTTCTTTATGTGAATCCTTCTCTTGTGTACTAGATGGAGCTTATCAAAGATAAAGGGATTAGTTATTCTTTAGTCCTTGCTCTTGCGCTTCCATACTTCACATTCTACTCCCTTTCATCCCAGATTGTAGCGTTCATTGGAAACTTGGTATTGGTGCCTCCTATTATCTATGGCATGATTATGTCAATTCCTTATTAGTGTGGGAGAGAGAACCTTGTGCAATGCATCCCCTTAGGATTTGTGTTTTATACTAATGTACTAGACCTTGTATTCACAATGTTGGTAAGAAAGATTATCACCTTCTTGGTGATCAATTTAACAAGTGTTCACTAAATTTTGTAAATAGTTTGATAGTGTTCTGAGTCAATTGGCCTTGTGTATCTTCCCTATGCAATCATCTCTCTTTTATTTCCTTTTTTCCACATTCATTGGACTTAAGGCACCGATTGATTCTTTAAATCTAAATTTCCTATCTTGATTTTTACGAGGGAGTTCTCCTTAAGGCTAGCAAGCTCTAGCTTGAAGTGAGAGGGATTGTGTGAGGTGACACTAGGTCTTTCCCTATATTTTTTCATTCAATCATTTCAAGTTTAGCGTGATAACTGGTGTGAATGGATATTCACAATATACCTAAATAAATATGTAGCAAGCAATGTTGATAACATCAGAATCGGCAAAATATTGGTGAGGGTCTGGAAAACATCGACGAAAAGATTAGCAAACCATGACAAACATTACAAAATACAAAATATATTCATTTTTTTCAAAATTTTAAACATATAAAGAAACAACATTAGATAAACACATTGACACATAAATATGGAGAAAGCACTGATATATATGATGTAGTGGATGCCAAATAAGAAAATGATACATCAAAGTCGATACCAAATCTTGAACCCTGATAGCTGTCCAATCAAGGACACAAAAGTGGAGAACCAATAAAAAATGACATCGCATATATAAATGTATCTCATCATCATAAGGTAGATGTACAATGATAAATAAACAAAATTGGTAGCTAGCTATCTATTATCAATGCCCTCTCCCACTTTTACAGGAAAAGGTCATGGTTTGTTTGTCAGGCCTTCCCCCGACAGTAGAAGGCCTTGGCCCTACACCAAATTTCTGACGATGACTAATGGGTGTAGAACTAGGTGCATCAATCTCTATAGAAGGTGGTGTTGATGCTAGCACATCACCCTCCGTGATGTCTTCAAGTTTCTCCTGCTCCTCCCCCTCCTCCTCCTCCTCCTCATGTTGTTGTTCCTTCTCTAACCATGCAGGTGCCTCCTCCATGATAGGCACCTTAGACTCCACCCTCCACTTAGACAATACATCAATATTTTTTAAGGAAATGGCATCCACATCCGATGTTCTCTCCATTTGCTTCATCCATAGTCGAAGATTGTAATGGGTATATACCAAGTCACGAGACATAGAAACTCCAACTTATAAGAGGGTCATAAAAACTTTAATGAATCTTGAGGGTCATATATTACAATAAATGTAATTTCTTTGTTGAATTTCTAAGTTCTAACCTGTTGCATTTATTTGAGTGTATTTTTCAAATACACTCCTATTGCACTGACATCCCGAAGCGCTAAAGGTTTGATTGAGGATTCAGATGGTAAATTTCTATAAATTTGGTGCTTTTGCACCATAGTTTCACCACCAAACATCTACAACAAATAAGAAAGAAAGAGAACTAAATTACATTTCATTACAATGGAAAATAGAAAATAAAGAAAGCATAATTAAACTTTCAAATAAAACACAATTGAATTTTAAAAATCTAAAGTTCTAAATTCTAATGACTTACGTGGCATCAAAGTGGTCCTTTCACCAACAACATCAAATCCAGATAGTCCAGTACCATCCCAATACATCTCTATCGTGTGATTAATTGGGCTGTGAATCTCAACATCAGAGACCATCCTCTGAAGACGAGCAAGGAGCCCTTCCATCACCTCACCATCAAAATCAAAGTTCCATTTGTAGGAAAATGTGGAGTTGAAGAAAAGTGTTGCAACATGAATGGGTTGATGGAGCATCCTGATCTACTGACTTTCAATCAAATCCCATAACATCATTTGTCTACTAAACCCAGGGGTACCCTTTCCCACATAATAAGCAGGGATAGTTTCTTTGGCCCAATCTATGGGCTCATACAAATAGGCCATTGCAGGATAATCATTATCAACCAATCTCAAAACCTTTACCAAAGGTTCACTAACTAAGCACACTTCTTCCACTCATTCCCAGAAGGAGCCAGTGTAAACTAATCTAACAATGGCTCTCCCATCCTCTCTCCTGCTATATGTACAATCATGCCACTCATCACAAACAAAAATTTTCTTCAACTCAAATGACATTGAAGCAAACACTGAAGAGTAATGGAGTTGGTGGAAAAACGTGTTATTGTAGGACACCACAACTCCCTATTTTTGGTGCATCTCCTCATGAGGCTAAGAACGAAATCATGGTTATATATGAACTTGGAGATGCTCCTAGCCTGATTAATCACCTCCTTGACGAAGTAAATTTTCTCCATATCCTCTAGCATCAAAACAATACAATGTGCAACGCATGGAGTCTAGAACAATAAGCGGTGCCTCTCCATAAGCATCCTACTAGCATCGACATAATTAGTTGCATTATCTGTTATGATTTGCACCACATTATGCAAACTGATCTCTTGAATGAACCTATCCATCAACTCACATAACAATGTTGCATCTTTTACATGTGTTGATGCATCCACTGATTTGATAAACATGGTACCTCTAGGAAAGTGTACCAAGAAATTGAGAAGGGTCCCACCCTTCCTATCTGTCTAGCCATTAGACAACACTGTGCATCTAGAGAGCTCCCATGATTGCTTCAACTCCACCAATCTAGAGTTGATGTTCTCCTCTCTGCTTGAAGAATTGGCCCTTGCAACTCCTCATAGATAGTGCTTTTATACTATGGGCCAACAACAACAATGCATCACACATCGACTGCCAAAATGGATTGTTTGTGGTGATGCTAAGAGGTAAGTCACTTTAGAAAAGACACTTCTCAATAACTGTGTCTAATTTTACCTTCTCCCTTTGTTTTATCACTGACATGATGGAAGGTTGTGCTCTAGCTCCGGTTTGTGGAACAAAAAAAAATGAGGACCTCTCGATAGGTGAATCCGTGGAGTCCCTCCCACTACCCTCAGTGGTAGATAGCCCTGAACTTCTAACTGCACGTTCGGCCTTATTTGTGGTTGCCTCTTATTTCTTTCTATCCTTTGCATGAATTGAATCATGCACGACTTTCATAACCTTTAGGAAAACTTGAGGACAAATCCTAATATCATGCCCAAGGAGTTTAGCCAAATGGTATTTCAACTTGCTAATCCCTCCCATCGTATGTTTCCCACACAATTTGTAACTCAATCGTTGTCGATTTGTCCCATCTTCAAGTTCCCCATATTGTGAAAATGGGTCAAAGCCTTTAGCATATTTTCTATGGAAATGGGCAGCTTCAAAATTCAAATCTAAGGCACCAAAAACACAAGAAAATGGCATCAAACCCCACTAGAAAAAAATAACAACCTATTGGTTTAAAAAATCAGACCTCTAGATTAGATTATTAGCAATGAAAAATGACAATAAGAGGGTGGATAAAAAATTAAAATCAAGCTTGTTGTCCAATTAAAAAAACCCTTACAAAGTTTTATGGGCATGAAAATCATGGAAAAATGACAAAAAAAAGAAGCAAAATGTAGGCAAGCAAACATGCATAAATCTATGAAAAAAATTGCATTAACATGGTGGGATTTAAATACATACCTATGAATGGAAGATTCAACATCAGTTGGCAAATGAAATTGAACCCTTACTCCACTAAAAAATCCTTGATGGTGATGATGATGGTTGTTTAGCTATCTCCACAATGAGTGATGACCACAAGCTCTCCTACTTCCTTTTCCAACAACCCAAAAACACAAATGAAGAAAAACAAACTTAAAAATCGCTTTAACCCTCATGGTTATTTTCCTTCAGTGATTTTTTCAATCGTGACGCAAAATTTTGGCAAAAATCATGATTTTTTATGACACATCACGATGTCATGTTTTTAAAAAAATCACGATTTTTTCAAGGATGAAAATCGGCAGCCCGAAAAATCGTCGATATTATCAGCACTGGTACCAAGCAATAAATAGAAACAACATGGCAACAAATACAATGAAATTGACCAAAGATATCCTTTTGCAAATGAGGTTGTGGATGACAGGAAAAGCATTTCTCTTAGCATATTACATTTTTTAGTTGTATACATGCCCCATGATGTTTGTAAGGTGACAATCAAAACAATCATCCTAGTTTCCAACAATTTTTTCTTGGAATAGAAATTTCTCAATCATTGATCTGTTAGGCAAGGCTGAGCATAATTCATAAGTGGTTTTAACAAATCAGATTCGTCTTTCTTCAAGAATTATCAAGCCACTTAAATGATTCCAATAGAAGGAAAACTGAAAAATAAGAAAAAAAATTGGATAGATATTATGTCATCTACTTTAGGAATTAATCTTGAAAAGTGAAACAGTCAATCATGGTATCTGGTCGAAGTTAAATAGTAACACTTTTAAGGCATGATATCAAGAGTTAATCTCATGAGATTTAGTCCTATATATTTCTAGGAATGTTTCAACAACTTTATTATAAAAAGCTTATAGATTTTCCAAACTAACTATAACTACTGAAATTGCTTTTGAGATTACAGATCAATTGTTGCTTCATTTGTAAAGAATGGTTGTTTATAGCATTATTTTTTAGTTTTGTTCTTCAATTGGTTTTGAAAGAAGCCCAATAAAAACAACCAAATCATAACTTCTTGTAATGTCCCTTTCCAAATAGGAGCTCCAAAGAGGAGGCTTAATGGTCTAAACCACCCCGTTAGACTATAGCTAGGGCTAAAAAGGGGTAAACAGGGTTACTAGAGGTCACTCCAGTCAAAGGTGTTATGTTTGGAAAGTGACATTAAGCTAAAAGTGGTTAAAAACACTTTTAAGCCAATTTGAGCTAAAATTAGCAGTCAACAACGAATTAGGGTTTCGAGTAGCTATAAGAGATGGGTCAACGACCTAATTCATTATTGTGTAGATTTTGACTTGTCATTGAGGAGAGAGGCGCATCTCAGGAGAGATAGTTCAGTGGATTCCAGGAGGAAGACACAAGTTGACTAATTTCGGTGTTGAGAGACACACCCTAGTCACCGAGAAGATCATCCAGGTATTCCATCATTCTTCAACAGTAGTTACACAGGTTTCAACAGCAAGGATGCACTTATTCAGGGTGAGGGCGCAACTTCTAAGGAGGTTCAATGGATCGACTTGTCCCATCCAGGGAGAGTTTATAGATTCCCCTCCGACCCAATTGAGAGGAAGGAAAGGCGCATCTTTTGCCTGGTTCCTCGTCAGATTCCGATGGAGGAATCATCTAGGGCACATTTTCCAGACATTGGGAGTGCAAGGCTTTAGGCGGACACATTCGGGGTTCCCGAGCGATCATCAAATCAGATCCAGGGAAATCCTTCCGACCCATTTCACAATAGGCCGAGTCGATCATTTTGAGACACATCTCAGCCGATTCCGACGGTGGAATCACTAGGGCGCAGTTTCCCAGTGAGAGGGGCGCAATTTTCTAGTGAGAGAGGAGCGCATTCCCCCAAGGGGATCCATCTGGGGTCCATACACACTAGCAGAGGGGTCGGTCAGTCACCAGGACTAAGAGCTAGAGCAAGGTGCACCATTTGGGACGGTTCCTAGGCCATTCCGAGAGGCTTAGCCACCAGGGCAAACTTTCCGGACTTTCGACAGTTACCGTGCGAGCTGCCATAGTTCCAACTCATCCATTGATCCCACAGTGCTCATCTATTATCGAGTATTATCATTTAGTTTGCTTATTGTATTTCGACTTAGATCCTTTTGTCATTTGATCTAGCCGAGTGATTCATTTTAGCCGCATGTGACATTGTACTCACAGAGATATCATAATATAAAATTTGCAGTATTTTGTCTCATTTATCATCTATATAGTCATTTATATGCTGTAACAATGAATTATCTACAGTAGATACATCAGATTATCAGTGTTTCCCAGACTAGTAAAGTTAGGAACATTACAGTGGTATCAAAGCTTTAGTCCTGCCAGCCTGTGACTAAAGACGATGAGTGCAGTAGAGGACCCATGGGGTCGTGAGCACATAGGTGACGAATATGTCACTTACAACAGACGCAAGGAGGGAATACCTAGATTTGATTTTCCCCCTTTTCCTCCCAGATCAGAGGAAGATGAAGAGGCACAAAGGGAAGCAGAGAGAAGGGAAAAGCGAGAGACGAGCGTGAGGCAGAGAGGATGTTAGGAGACAATAATGAGAGACCAGAGGGCAGTGGTAAGGCCCCATGGCACGTCCACTCTACAGATCTCCATTCCCACTGCCTCACACAAGAGAATCATCTGGATTTTTCTCGTCAACTCTGTTGCTCAGAGGAGGCTAATCACATCATCTTCATTTTTGTTCACATGGCGATGTGCCCAACACTTTTGGGATTTCACACGTTCACCTTGTGCTCAACCACATGCATGTCCAACTCATCATATCGCTTTTCCTACTGGATAATCATCTGGAGTTCTTCTCACTCTCTTCATGGAGGAGGTCATCTCTACGTTCCTAGCTCTGCCTCAGACAGGAACCACAAACCCTTCTTAGGGGATTTCTCTCAGGTTTGTAAGCTAAGAGAAAGGCTTCACATAGCTGCAATGATCCACACCTCACAAGTTTGTAAGCTGGAGAATGTCTCACATAGTTGCATTCATCAACACTCCCTCTTAGCTAGGGAGGCATTCTTTATTATGCCAAGTCTCGCACGGATGTATTTTGATTTTTGTCTTGGCTGGAGTTATCGTCACTCCCTCTTAACTAGGGAGCCATTCTTCATGAGGTTAATTTGGTGAAGATATCTGTAATCTACTCATGTGTAGGAAGGTACTGCATGTGTACGATTTTCCTCTACATCATATCTCTGGAATAAGGATATTTCATCTCATCGTATTTTGATCCATTGGGTTCTCACGACTCATAGGATTCATCTCATGGTCAAGTAAATCTGTCAAAAGCTTTGTGAAGCCACATTGCTTCGTACACTTGAAGCTTATATACTCTACCTCTGTAGTACTCAAGGCCACAAAGTTTTGTTTCTCGTTGTATCAGGAACCATGGTAGCATATCAATTGTGCTTCGTATATATCTCAATACATGTTTGTTTGTCTAGTGAGCCTGTCTTAGTTGACTCATGAAATAGCTAGGCACATTCACTGCATGGTATGAATCAAGTTTGGTGTTAACCAAATACATCATTGATCCAATCGGTTGTGGATCAGTCTCGTCTGAATCATCATCAATCTTCTTCTTTAAATCCATCACGGTGGATTTTGCATTCTGTCATATTGAACTTCTTAATATTTTCATTGAATATTTTCCTTGATTCAGGAAAATCTTATCGATCATCTGTCATACTTCTTGTCCCAAGAAGTAGTGCATCATACTCAACGCTTTCTAAATAAGTCATCAGGATCAGGTTCTCGTCACCAACACAGTAATGATATAGGTTTGGATCAGTAATACTCTTACTGAAATCCAATCTCAACAAGAATCAATCTATCTGATATAGTTTCCAACTCATGGAAGGTAATACGGATGGAAGTGTATCGAGTACACTTGATCAAGTGTCTCATCATAGACAACTCCCTCTGTTTATGAGAAAACATCTGGCTATAGATCTTATTTTGTATTTCTTGACACTTTCATTAGTTGCATGCTTGATCTTATAGATCCACTTGTGAGTTACCACATACTTTCCTTTTGGTCTCTGAATGATATATTCTTGGAGAAACTGGAATAATGTATGTCTCTTTCTGAACTGCCGAAGGGGGGGAAGGTATTGTCTCATTATTAATCTTTATCTGAGATTCTCTGGATCTTTGAAAGACTATCTCTTTTTCAATGTCTTTGCTTGTCTTCAATCTGTCTCTGACTAGGGATGTCGATCTGGAATGTTTTATGAAGATTCAATGTATCTTTTCTTTCTAAAGGATCTAGCTTGGACTTCTTTTCTTTGAAGATACACTGGACACCCAAATAATTTGAAGTGCTCAATCTTTAGACTTCATTCTAGTGAAGACTTTTGTTCTACACATATACTGTGTCATGCATACTTTTGTCCATGGAATCTTAGTAGGATTATGATCATGCATCATTGGTTGTCTCAATGATGGTTCTATTCTTCCTTTTTCTCAAATAGATTTGACTTTCTTTGAGTCAAGTGACTCCCTCTAAAGGATAAGTGTCTTCTTTTGTTCTTTGTATGATGAACAAGTTCAATATGA
>ML793352.1:334660-352641 GCA_009831015.1 Picea engelmannii | reverse complement strand
TCCTCTCTCTTCTCTTCACTCTTTTGGGGTAGATCTGGGTCAATGTCAACGGTGGAAGCATATTGTCTTCCCTTCTTCCTGGTTGGACAGTTTCTTGCAATGTGTCCATAATTGTCACATTTGAAGCACTGAATTTTTGAAACATCTCTTCTTTGATAGTCTGGATTGGATGAAGACTTTTCATCTTTGAATGTTTGCCTGGAATTTCTTTTAAATTTTCCTCCCTTCTTTGTATGAAGTGCAAGAGCATGATCTTCTTCTAAGGAATCTTCCACTCCTCTATTTCTAAGTCTAAATTTTTCTTGAGTGCAGTCTGTCCATAGAGGCTCAAAGGTTGGTAGAGCTTCTCTTCCACTGATACTCTGAATAAAGGGCTCCCATGATTTTGGAAGATTCTAGAGAGTGGTTAAGACAAGTTCTCTATCAGACATGATTTCCCCATTGGTATCTAATTGTTCTTTGATCTCTGATAACTTCATGAAGAAGAGTGCAACTGTGTCTTCCTTCATCATCTTGGTACTTTGAAGTTGGCTCTTTAAGGTAAGAGCTTTGAGAGTGTTGTCACTTTCAAACATTCATTTTAAAGTCTTACACATATCATAGGTTGTCTTCAAATTGGCAATACGGGGCAAGAGGTGATCTCTTACTGAGTAGATGATTATTTTTCTTGCTTTGACATCTTTTTTTCTTATTTTCTTCTCTACATCTGTAGTTGTGTCTGGTAGAGTTTTAGTTGTTACATCCAAGAGGTCATCTTCTTCAAGAGTGACTAGAAACTTTGATTTCCAAGGACTAAAGTTGCTTGCTCCATCAAGCCTATCTTCTACTAAGGTTTTGTTCTTCATTTGATTTATTTATTCAATTCCTTACTAACTAGATTTTGAAAACCTAATGATTAGGTTAATTTTCAGTCTTGGATTATTTTGGACTTATGACTGCCAACAATTAACCGGATAATGTTTTTTTTTTTTTCAGAAATCTAGAATTGATATTCTGCAGGAAATTTCGGCACCCTAGAAACCCCAGGGCCAAAAATCAAAATTTCTCAGAATTTCGTTTTGAGAGCTTCTGGAGATGCGCTGGAAGAGGCCGTACTCTTCTATGCCAAAAGTAGCCCCAACGTCCAAGTATTAAGTGTTGAAACTTCACTGAGAAGGAGGTCGTACAGATTTTTTGTAAACCCTAGGAGGGTCGTACGTTTCTGCAGAAGAGGAGAGATGGCTGATAAGGGTTTGTAGCTAGTGCAATGGGTTCTTCAAGGCCTATGCTATGATACCATGTTAAGTTTTCATAAGCTTAGGTTAAGCATGAAGTTCGTTCCATTTTAGCATTTCACTTTAACAATAAGCAATAATGTCGCAGCAACCAAGATCACAAGAAGAAACACCATGCACAAGAACACAAGAAGTATCTTGGGAAACCCTTCTCAACAAGGGAAGAAAACCCAGCCAAATCCTTTGTTATATTCTTCAAGAGAAAGACCTCCACCAAGATAAACTCTAGCACACAAGAGGGTGCTTCAAACCCTAGAACTTTAGCGCCCAAGAGAGGTGCGCACCTTTTCCCAAGTAGATGTGTTTGCTGAAATTTCCAAACTCACAAGGAAGATATGATTCCACAATGGGGAATCATGCCTTACTTATTTTAGACTTGACCAATCAACAAAGGCGTCTATTGGCTCAATAGGGCTGCCCTCTCTAAGTCACTTTATAATTTATTATTATTATTAGCAATATTAATTATCTTTTACATTTATTATTAATCACATTAAGGTGGGGCCGACCTGTACCCTTTACATAACAATTAGGGTTACAGGCGGGTTTGACTCTTGAACAATATATAGCAAAGGATTTGATACACCCACTAGGGGCACATCCATAGGGATGTCATAGCTCTGGCTCACTACATTACATAGAAGAACCAGATCTACATACGTTCACCTGTGCTCATCCATAAACACGTCCACTCTACAAATCTCCATTCCCACTGCCTCACACAGGAGAATCATCTGGAGTTTTCTCGTCAACTCTGCTGCTCAGAGGAGGCTAATCATATCATCTTCATTTATGTTCACATGACGATGTGTCCAACACTTTTGGGATTTCACATGTTCACTTTGTGTTTAGTCACATGCACGTCCAACTCATCAGATCGCTTTTCCTACTGGACAATCATCTGGAGTTCTTCTCACTCTCTTCATGGAGGAGATCATCTCTACGTTCCTAGCTCTGCCTCAAGAAAGAACCACGAACCCTTCTTAGGGGCTTTCTCTCAGGTTTGTAAGCTGAGAGAAAGGCTTCACATAGCTGCAATGATCCACACCTCACAGGTTTGTAAGCTAGAGAATATCTCACATAGCTACACTCATCAACAAGTTCCACAACCTCCTGAGCAGGATAACAGATGGAAACCAGCAAAGGGAAGAGTCATAGCGACCCTTTTTGGTGTTCCCAGGTATGATACCCTCCGAATCAAAGGGACTATTCAGAGGCAACGAGCAATTGCCCTGATAGATGGTGGGGCCACCCACAACTTCATTGATGCTTCATTGGTATCGAGACAGGCAATTCAGACAGAGGAGTTTGAGGGGTTTGATGTTGAAGTAGAAAATGGCCACACAATGGAGTGTCTAGACAGAGTTCCGGACTTAGAGATAAAGTTAGGCAACTACACAGTGAGAGACATATTTTATGTGGTTGACCTATCTAACACAGATGTGGTGTTGGGAGTTAAGAGATCGTGATGGGAAGAAGGTTGTTCTGAGAGGCATGTCAACAGGAGCACACAGGACAATTTCGACCAAAAGGATGGAGAGGATATTAAGACATGGGGAGGTAGCATATGTCGCAAAGTGCTTGATCACTACACGGAAGGATTCAGAGGGTCGACAACGGTATCATACAGAGATCAGGAATTTGTTGGGACGACATTAACATGTTTTTGGGTCGATTCCACCAGGGAGACCACCTGACAAGGGGTTTGAGCACACCATTGAGTTGGAGGAGGGGGGAAAACCTATGATCACACCCCCCTATCCTCATCCTACGAGGTTCAAGGATGAGATAGAGAAAAAAATTAAGGAATTGTGAGTGATGGGACACATCAGAACGAGCAACAGCCCATTCGCCTCTTCAGTTGTCTTAGTTCTGAAGAAGGATGGTACCATGAGGATGTGCATTGATTATCAGGCCTTGAACAAGAAAACCATCAAGAACCGGCATCCTATCCCACGCATTGACGAGTTGATGGATGAACTGCATGGGGCAATTTTCTTCTCAAAGATTGATCTACGCTCTGGGTATCATCAGATCAAGATCCGAGAGGACATAGAGAAGACGAAATTTTGATGTCACTTTGGACATTTCGAGTTCCTGGTTATGCCATTTGGGCTAACCAATGCACCAGCTACATTCTAGTCTTGCATGAACCACATATTTAACAATCAGTTGAGGAAATCAGTCTTGGTTTTCTTCGACAACATCTTGGTCTACAACAAGACATGGCAGGAGCATATGAGGCACCTGGATGAGGTATTGAACATCATGGAGGCGTAGTTATTATACGCCAAAGAGTCCAAGTGTGAGTTCGATATGACAGAGCTACTTTACTTTAGCCACATCATCAGTGCACAGGGGGTACAAGTACACTAGGAGAAGATCAGGGCCATTATGGATTGGCCAATGCCCAAGAACGTGACAGAGTTGAGGAGTTTCTTCGGGCTGTGCAACTATTACAGGTGGTTTGTCTATGGTTTTTCTCAGCTTGGAGCACCACTGACGGATCTTACCAAGCATGGGGATTTCATCTGGACCGAGAAGTCACATAAAGCCTTTGATCACATGAAGGAAGTCATGGGCACTTGTCCAGTGTTAGAATTACCAGACTTTGCCTTGCCATTTGTACTAGAGTGTGAGGCATCCAGCGAGGGTATTGGGGAAGTTTTGATGCAGGGAGGACACCCCATTGTATTTGAGAGCAGGAAGCTCAGTCAACCCGAGAGGTTGTACTCCATTTATGACAAGGAAATGTTGGCAATCATGCATGCCTTGACCAAATTCAGACAATATTTGGTGGGAAGCAAATTCGTGGTCAAGACAGATCACAACAACTTGAAGTATTTCCTTGAGAAGAAGGACCTCAGTGAGCGCCAACAGAAATGGGTGACGAAGGTACATGCATTCGACTTCGACATAGAGTTGTCAAGGGGAAGAAGAACATTATGGCCGATGCACTATCGAGGAGACCTGCGACATGTTCTTTAATGGAGATTTCAACAAACTGGAAATCCCACTTGTTAGTGGAATATTCCAAGAACAAGTTCGCTTGTGAGGTTATGGATGGGCAGATACAGGATGACATGTATAGGGTCATTGACGATGTCATATTCTACAAGGACATAGTCTACTTGGTGCCAGATTCGGGGATCAAGAAGAATATCCTCACAACAGTTCATGATTCACAGCTAGTAGGCCATCAAGGGTTTTTCAAAACCTACAGACAGATCAAGAAGAGGTTCTCATGGAAGGGCCTCAAACAAGACGTTATGAAACACATCAGTGAGTGTGTGACTTGCCAGCACAACAAGTCAGAGCATACTCTTCTAGCAGGGCTACTTCAGCCACTCCCCATTCTAGAGCAGAAATGGGAAAGTATATCGATGGACTTCATCACAGGCCTACCCAAGGTCCAGGGTAAGAACTATATCTATGTAGTGGTTGACAGGTTGACCAAGTTTGCTCACTTATATGCCATACCGACAAAGTACAACGCAGTTCAGGTAGCCGAGCTATTCTTCAGGGAGGTCTTCAGATTTCATGGGTTGTCGATGAACATCATTAGTGACCGAGACAATCGGTTCATTGGGACATTCTGGAGAGAGTTGTTTATACTGGTGGGGACAAAGCTGACACCCAACACCAACTATCAACCTCATACAGATGGGCAGACCGAGATCGTCAACAAGTGGGTTGAAGGATATTTGAGGAACTATGTAGGTGGACAACAAAGAACATGGGTCAAGTGGCTACATTTAAGAGAGCATTGCTACAACACCACTTTCCACATGTCCATTGGTATGACACCCTTCCGAGCATTGTACGAATATGATGCTCCCACTTTGGTAGACTTGGTTTACGGGGAGAGCAAAGCTCCTAAGGCCAAGGATTGGATCATAGAGAGTCAGGAGATTCTCAAGTTGTTGAAAGAGAACCCGCAGATGACACATAACCGAAAAAATATGAGTGCGGACAGGCACAAGATAGAGCGCAACTTTGAGGTTGGGGATTTGGTTTTCTTGAGACTCCAACCTTACAAACAATCATCTCTGAAGAAAAGTGGGGCTGAGAAGCTCAAGCCCATATTTTATGGCCCTTACAAGATCATGTGCTGAGTAGGTAAGGTTGCTTATGAGCTAGAGCTTCTAGAGGGGAGCAAGATTCATAACGTGTTCCACGTATCTTGCCTCAAAAAGGTAGTGGGATAATTCATTAGCATATCAGAGGAGCTTCCCCCATTGGATGAGGAGGGATAGTTGGAGTTGGTTCCGGAGGAGGTACTGGAGTTCCGTGAGCAGAAACTGAGGAGCAGGGTCATTAGAGAGTGTTTGATCATATGGAGAGGGATTCCAATAGAGGACGCTACTTGGGAGAGGGAGCAGGTGTTGCAGCACCCTAGATTGGTATTGCTTGAGGACAAGCAATTTCGGAAAGGGAGGATTGTAATGTCCCTTTTCAAATAGGAGCTCCAGAGAGGAGGCTTAATGGTCTAAACCGCCCCATTAGACTATAGCCAGGGCTAGAAAGGGGTAAACAGGGTTACTAGAGGTCACTCCAGTCAAAGGTGTTATGTTTGGAAAGTGACATTGGGCTAAAAGTGGTTAAAAGCGCTTTTAAGCGAATTTGAGCTAAAAATAGAACAGACGAGCTAAAATTAGAAGTCAACAACGAATTAGGGTTTCCACAACGACTTAGGGTTTCGGGCAGCTATAAGAGAAGGGTCAGCGACCTAATTCATCATTATGTAGATTTTAACTTCTCATTGAGAAGAGAGGTGCATCTTAGGATAGATAGTTCACAGGATTCCAAGAGGAAGACACTAGTTGGCTGATTTCGGTGTTGAGAGACACACCATAGTCACCGGGAAGGTCATCTGGGTCTTCCATCATTCTTCAACATCAGTTACAGAGGTTCCAGCATCAAGGGCACACTTATTCAGGGTGAGGGCGCAGCTTTTGAGGAGGTTCAGTGGATCGACTTGTCCCATCCAGGGAGAGTTCAGAGATTCCCCTCTGACCTAGTTGAGAGGAAGGCAAGGCACATATTTTTCCTGGTTCCTCGTCAGATTCCGATGGAGGAATTATCTGGGGTGCATTTTCCAGACATTGGGAGTGCGACACTTTGGGCGGACACATCCGGGCTTCCCGGGTGATCATCAGATTAGATCCAGGGAAATCTTTCCGACCCATTTCACAGTAGGCCAAGGCGATCATTTTGAGACACATCTCAGCCGATTCCGACGATGGAATCACTAGGGCGCATTTTTCCAGTGAGGGGCGCATTCCCCCAGGGGGATCCATCCGGGGTCCAGACACACCAGCAGAGGGGTTGGTCAGTCACCAGGACTGAGAGCTAGAGCAGGGCGCACCATTTGGGACGGTTTCCAAGCCATTCCAAGAGGTTTAGCCACCAAGGCGAACTTTCCGGACTTTCAGTAGTTACCGTGCGAGCTGCCATAGTTCCAACTCATCCATCGATCCCACAATACTCATCTATTATTGAGGATTATAATTTAGTTTGCTTATTGTATTCCGGCTAAGTTCCTTTTGTCATTTGATCTAACCGAGTGATTCATTTCAGACGCATGCGGCATTGTACTCATAGAGATATCATAATATGAGATTTGCAGTCTTTTGTCTCATTTATCATCTATATAGTCATTTATATGCTGTAACAATGAATTATCTACAGTAGATACATCAGATTATTAATGTTTCCTAGACTAGTCAAGTTAGGAACATTACACTTGTGCCAATATAAATAAAAGTTGCCATACCTCTTTGTTATTTTTGGTTTTTGTCTCATGCACCCATTCACCCAAGGGGTTGCTTCTCTTCTGAAACCTTCTGAAAATAGTCCTTGACGCTAATTTCTGCAAACCAGACAGATACTTTTTTCCAGAATTTTTTCTTTGAGATCCCTCCCGGTGAAATTTAATTTCTTTCCTTTCTTGCTATGCTACCTTTTTATTTCAAAGTTTTTTGTTGACTTTATAATCCCAATTTGTCACCTACCTGGTTCTCGGAACTGAAAAAGTTCGCTTCCCACATCCTTATTCCCACTCCCAAGATTTAAGTTCAGCTACCTTACTTTATGCAACTTGGAATTCAAATTATTATCCAGTTTTCGACAATGTTTTACAACCACTGGGGCAAACATAAACTGCAAACATCTCGAGTTTTCAGATAACGTTGAGATGACATCAACAGAAAAGACACTATAAGTTAAACCTTTGTTCAGCAATGATTCTGATTATATGTCATAAAGAAGTACCCATGAATATTGATGTGTAAATGTCTCAAAGGAACTTTGTGACATTCCTAAATGGTTATTCTTCCTTTATTGAGACAAGTATCTGAATTAATAAGCTACAGTATGAATTTGATCAAAATTAACTCGGATGAAAAGTTCAGACTGCTGGTAGACATTATCAATCATAAGTACTGCAATGCATCTCTTATTTACAAATGTGCTTAATGCAGCTCTGGATAACTGATACATAACCAACTTGAAGAGCAATAAGCTAACCCTTGAAATCAGTCATAATAATTCCAACCAGGATGAATAGACACAATCAAAGAAACTAAGGGTGTAGGTTTTTCAAGCTGGAAGCGAAAAGAATAAGGAGCCATCCCATGAATGAAAATTCCTAGCTCCCACTGAAAGGGTTCTGCATTGTAGCTCTTTATTTGCTTAAACGATGGTTGTTGAGGAGCACAGCTTCATCTAGCAAGAAAAACGGATCTGAAGACTTTATAGAACTTGAATTTTATGGATAGGCATTGTTATTTTTCATGGAAGATTGCCATGATCCGTCAGAATTCCTGCAAAGGCTATCCTGGTCAAAGGGATCATCTGTACCATGGACAAAACTTACTTTTGGAGAATAATCCCAAATAGTTGTATTGTCCCAAACATCACTTGCTTCAGCTACATCTTTGATCTCTTCCTTGAATCGTGAATAGAAAGTGGAATTCCAGTAGTCCTTCTCCAGATTCTGTTAGTACAATTGCAGACAGGAGCGTCAATTGATGTCAAATTCTTTCTTCAAAATTTGCATCATGAAAAGCGACAATTTACAATATCTAAAGCATAAAGAACATAAATCCATCCGAACTAAATGAGTAAGATGTACTATATTACCATTTGCATCATTCGCACCATCTCATTGACTGCATTTGTGAAGAGATCAGGATGAGCAAGATCAGTTGTGTTCAAAATTTCTTGGCGCATCTGATGTGATATGTTAATCTCCATAGGTGAATCTACAGAAAAGGTATATATACTTTAAGAGGAATTGGATTGTACCAACTTTTATTGGTTACTTGATTCAAAACATACATAATGATTTACAAAAGAAAGCTTCTAGCAGGAGCAGAAAATAATTATACGGATTCCTGTCAAACATAATTCAGATGCTACTTACCGACAGCTATATATTGTTCAATTATGTGTCCTGCCATATAGATCCTACGTGCCGTGTCACCGATAGGGATCTTATTCAACTCATGTACTTCGTCATAAAAGTGTACACTCTCCCCAGCCATTCGACTGCTAGGAAAACAAAATTAAAACTATTACTAATGGTATAATTTACTAAAATGAGAAGGAATGGTGTTAAAATACAATACTTCAAATGATATCAAATGAAGGAACATTATGAAGACTGCTTCCAAAAATCACAATAAGGGCAAACTGACCTATCTGCGAAAGCCATAAAAGATTGTCTAAATTTTTTCTGGCGAAGCAGCTTTTCAAGAGGTTCATCCAAATTCAAAGGCATCCCTGTTGGAAAAAGCAATCCACTGTCTGGGACTCCTAGTACGTGCCCCATCGTCTCAAGTTGATCAGATTCTCGCTTCCTCATGCTCAGTTGGGTGAATAGTGGCCGTGACATAGATATAAGAAAGAAAGAGAGAACCAGAATATTGCCCTACAAATAATAGAATAGAGAATTAGAACGTAGGTGATGGTTGAACTAAACTACTTAGTAATATCAACCAAAACCATTTCCTCCAATTTTTCATCCAATTCAAAACATATATTTTATAAAGATATTATAATTGAAATTAATTATTTTTTGAAAACCTCGTGAGAGCCAAATTAGAACCAAGATTATTGAAACTACGATATAGAGAAACTGGAGACCCATTCAATATTCAAGGAGATTAGAAAGAAAGGAGGAGCTGCTACAGATGGCAATGCTTAGGAAAGATATGATCTCCGTTTGATGCAACTCTCTAATCTAAAAGTCCAGAGCCCTCACTTTCTGACCTGGGTTGACGACACTAATTGATGGAAGGAATGATGCTCACATTCTTTTATACTACTTTTTGCTCCCGTTCAAAGCTTTATAGCTGCAAACCATTCTATTACCATGGGCTTTTGCTCCTCACTTTCATGGGTACATGTTTTACTTCGAGCATTAACCAAGTTACACAGTCCAAATCTTCTGTTGTTGCTTACCTTTTAATATTTAAAATCTTTCCAAGCTTTCGTAAGTATAAGGGAATAAAGTAAAATAATTCAGTCACCCTTATCAATCTGCTCTACAAGTACAGTTTTCACCTAAAGAGCAATAACCATATACCTGGATATAGATACTTCACGTGAGTGCCTTATAGATTACATAGGTAGATAGTATTAATACATAATACACTGACCAGAGAGCAATCCTAAATTCTATTCACATGTAATTGGTCTTTGATTCCTTGGTAAACAGGTGAAAATATTACTGCATTGACGAATGCATGCCAAATATTGAGTTCAAAAGTTTATAATCTTCCCATATTGCTTCATGAGTTTCTTTAGGGAAGCTAATTTACGAATTCAAATTACAACTTTGAAGATACATTCTAAGGGGTGCATTGTGAAAGGAGTAATTGTTTTCACGGTAATTCAAACCAAGGCTACGAACCCAAGAATGGGTGAAACTTAACCCAATTCATCAATCCATACTGGCTTGGCTAGGAGTTATGCTGAGACTTAATCTCTAAGTTCATAGTGGACTTCGACTATGTATTGCATTTGTCTTTTGTAGTTCTCCAATCTCATGGTAAATAAGTCATAGGTGACTTGGTCAAAGATGATTACTCTCCAATTTTGTACTTCTATAAATAGCCTAATAGAATATTAGTGTACATATGTGTACATTACAACAATCTCATTTCTACTCGCTTTATCTCTTAGGGTTTTATATTATTGTACATGAGTATTCACATTGTTGTTTTGTACCCATATCAACTAGTATCAAAGCTGTAAGACTAGGACCTTTTTCAGAACTTCACGATTCCAGCCCTGATCTGGGCACAATACCAGAAATAGAGGAAAGATACTCACACAAGAAACATAAGAGAGCTAGTATGCAAGTATAAGAGAAGACTGTCAGCACTGTACAGATATTTGTACACTCATTTTTATTGAGAAATATAGAGAGAGTACAAAACTGTGGGAATGTGATCAAGTTTGACCATGTATCTAATAATATATAATAAAGTGGGTGAGTGATCAATTTAGACTGTCACCCAAAAGAAATAAGGATAAAAGCTAAAACAAAAAATAGAAAAGTACAAATATAATACATGTTTACACTTGTTCACTAGATTAAGTTTCATCAAGCCCCCCTTCAGATCTTTTTCTCCTGAAATTTTCCATTAGGAGTTCTCCAAGTGATTTGAGTGATTTGCAGGCATTTTGTCACCTCTCTTCTCAATGTCAGGCCCTTGACACACAAGTAACGTAGTATCAATTGGACTTCTCTCAAACTTTTCCACATTTTTCTGCAAGATTTTTGCAATTGCTGCAGCAATGGCTTGTCTGTTGATGGCCAATGGAACTGCTAGTTTTATGCCTGTACCACTTGTTTCTGCACTTGTTCTATTGGTTCTCAGCTTGTATTTCTGGTATTGTTGGTTTCTACAATGTAATGCTAATCAAATCCATTGTACAGAAGCCAAAACCTGTGGTATAGTACCACATTCATGATTTCTTTTCAAAGGGGCTCATTCTGCACCCCAAACTTTGTAGAAAACTGTTTTTCAGTTCTGGTCAACAAACTATGTCATTCTCTACCATGCCTCAAAGCCTTGCAAAGACTCTGGTGAATACTAGGACTCCAACATTGCTCAAATCCTGGCTGATCAGATGTAGGAACAGCAATGAATATTGATGGAACCCTTGCTATCTAACAACAAAAACAAAGTGAACAACTAGCAATCCAATGACAACAAAAAGAGTTCCAGACCAAAATGGTGCAAGATATATTGAGTTTGTTCCAATAGCACATCACCACTCAACAACAGAATTTCCATCACCAGCGATAAGCTCACAACTAGCAATCCAATGAAAACAACAAGAGTTCCAGACCAAAATGGTGCAAGATATACTGAGTATGTTCCAATAGCACATCACCACTCAACAACATACCTTCCATCACCAACGATAGCCTCAACCACAACCCAACATTTCCCAGGGCATCTCCATTATCCAATAGTCTTTGAACCTGGATACAAATCTTTCCCTCCCTAAGTTTGATGGAACCCTGAATGGAGACAGGGTTGACTCATGGCTCTATAGCCTAAAGGTGTGTTATCGCACAAACTGTAGGTTGGGAAAAGACAGACCCAATCCACTGGATGGCGATAATTGTGGGAGAGCTTACCCACTGTCACCTTAGATAAAGCCTCCCTCTCTTCTATGAAGGAAGAATCCAACACAAGGGGGAGTCCCGGGTGACCCTAGGGGGGAAATGAAATGAAAAGTGATACATATGAATGGATACCCCTATAGGTCAAGTTGCTAAATGGAAAGTAGCTTGGAAATGAGTCTCGGCAGTGGTCAATGGTTGCCAAGAAGTTTGAGTACCTGCGAATGATGATGGTACCTGCCCGAGATAAAAGAAACATAAAGTATACAAGCTATATGTTAAGTGGACAAGCAAGTTAAGCTTGTCGTCCCTATTTGCAGCAGTCAACAAGAATATATATCGGCAAATAAATGATAGTTAAAATCTGTTAATAAGATGCAAGAGATAAGCTAGCAAGTACTAGAATAACTCAAGTATGAAAGGATAAGACTTTAGAAACAAAACAGGGCTCTTGTAAACAAGTATTGCAAAAATATTTTATCAGCCTTATGGCTGTAGCAAACTATTGCTACAGTAGAAAATTTCAACCCACAAAAAGTACAAGTAAACCACCCAAAAAGTACGCTGAGATTAGTAGAGTATTATGGCAGCTTGCTAACAAATTTTGACCGTTGAAATGTGAGTTATGAATAAAACAAGAGAATGATTTGCTGCAGCCCTAATGGTTGTAGCTTTAATTTAGTTATAGCTCCAAAAAGACTAAGTAGACTAAGACGCCCTAGAGGCTTTAGCAACCTCAAAGCATCAACAATAGATTCCAACTTGAACAATATTAATATCTCACTAAATCACGTTTACCAATGCAAACTTCAGATTAGTGCCTTTTAAAAATGGGTGAATGGAGTCTTGAAAACATGAGTTAGATCAACAAAATCCCTAGGGGTGTAAACTCTCTTACTCCCTAGGGTATGCAAATCAAAGTAAGGTAAATCAAGTAGGGTGTACACCCTTGTACTCCTACCAACCTTGCAACAAAAGACTTGTAAACTAGCAAATGAGATGAAGCTTAATGGAGGGTGTATGCACTCATACTCCTCCTAGGGTTTCAACCAACAATAACCATTAAACAAGAAAGAAGAATTAACAATTGCAAATTTTCCTTACCAATTCCAAGAGATATGCAAGAACAAACCCTAGTTCACCAAGCAAATCACCATTCATAAGCAAGAGAAGAAGTCTCCAAGAGGTGCACACCACCTTAGCTCAAGCATTCACCAAGAGATATCACCAAAAATCATTTGCACAAGAGAGAGATACCAAAATTCCCAAGTAGGACGCAAATTTCAGCCACTAGTCTTCTCACAAGTGAGAGCTATGATATCAAATGAGATAAAAATGATCTCTATTTATACAAAAACCTCTAACAAGAGTTTGTCCACAAAATTTAGGGTAAACCACAAAGTAAGCGGACAACAACCCTTACTTTTGCCCCTTTACAAGCTAAATTCAAACTTAAATTTAAAAAATGCACAATAGAAACCCTAAAGTGACGTCATCCCTCTAGAGAGTGACGTCTTGGCACTTTAGGTAAGTTGTTGAAGGAGGAAAAGGTAATCATTGGGCCCTCTAGGGCCTCCTTCTCATGCGCTAGGGTTTATTCCTTCAATCCAAGTCTTTTCCATCAAAATGTGCCAAGTGTCCCTTCACCACCAAGACCCTAGCCCTAGGGTGACATCAATCCCTTAATGGTGACGTTTTGGTCTCCAAAGGCAAGTCGCTTGGCTTGTAGGGGCTAGGTGAGATCCTCCAAGGTGTCTCTTAGGCCTCCAAAGGCATGTTATCATCATTCGGTGTGTGGACCCTGGTATCCAACTTGTGGGATTCAAGTCCCAAGGAAGCCCAAGTTAGGCTTGTTCTTCCAAAACTATCCATTAACTAGGTCCTACAAAGACGATGAATATGCCCTCCAATGATCTCAAGTCAAATGCATCATGATGAGTAAGTCAAATCAATAAAAGAGCCATCTAAGCATGTACATCCAAACTACCTCATCAAAATAAAAAAGTGCTCAAAGACCCTATGCAATTTGCCAAGTTTAGGAATGGGAGGGTTGATAAAGCAGCCTATTGGGTGAATCGTACCTCAAGTTTAAGAGTGTTTTCCAAGTGAACCCCTCTCTAAGACATGTGGACAAAGTGACATGGATGGGAGAAAGACTCTTGGGCATGGGGTTCATGACATACAAGGGACTGCAATATCTCATTTATGGGTGCCTTTATAGAGGGTGTATTGCACCTTCGTTTTCAATGCAACCTTTTTCCAAGCCCATTTATTGCCTTTTGTCCTTTTAAGATGTTTCCAAGTTGAAGCCAAGGTGGGGCTTCTACCTAAGCATGAAAAACAGTGCCCACCTTGACTATACCTTGGTCACATCATGCTTCCCCAAGTCGAAATCATGTGTGGGGCTTCTACCTAAGCATGAAAAACAGTGCCCACACATGCTCCTCCTTGGTTGGCATTTGTATTAGTTATTTTTCACGAGTCCCATCAGTTTCTTATGAGAGACATTTCATTGTCCTCGAGATCCCTAGGCAGGCATCTAGAAGGTTCATGATTTGCTTTTATCTTTTTCTAGCTACAAGCCTCTGGGCCTTCAACCCCTTCTTCCCATGAAATGAGGGACAATCCCTTCTTGGGTCAGTACACCCAAAAATCCTAAAAGGTAAGGAGATGAGGGGATGAAGTGTGGAAAGTGACAAGTATGGTCGGGAGTGGCACGATGACTCATCAAGAGGACCTCCTAGTAGAAAACCTATCCCCAAGGGTGATCCAATTACTAGGGTGCAATGTCAACCACCAAAGTGAAACAGAGCAAAGAGCATAATGTCCAAGAAAACGTTACATAATCAAAAGCAATTTAAAATGCACAAACTCAAATGCCTCAAATATTGAAATGACACTCACCATAATACCTAGCTTGTACCTCATGGAGCAAGACACAATGTCTTCCGGAAGCCAGCTGATGTGGTGGATACCGTCACAATGATCCTGGAACTGCGGTGGTGAAGCAGGTCTCTATCTGTGCAAGTGGACATTGCTGGTCAAGTTGTCTCTCAATACTCCATGTCTGCAACCTGAGGGCCTCGAGACATCATCTTAGTTATCCCTAAGAGTTGGGGATAACAAGGCATACTTTAAGAACCAGACAAATTTAAAAGAGGTTGAGCTTGTACTTTAGGACCCATTGACATCATTGGTGGGTTTCCTTTGCACTTGGCAGGTGTTTACATTATTGACATCTAACTAAGTGAATCTCTCCCTTGTGTCGACTTCAACACATTTACCACAGGGAGGAGTGTATATATTGGGTGGTGGCAGGTAGTGGATTTGGATGAGGTTGAGCTTGTACTTTAGGACCCATTGATATCATTGATGGGTTTCCTTTGCACTTAGCAGGTGTTTACATTATTGACATCTAACTAAGTGAATCTCTCCCATGTGTCGAATTCAATACATTTACCATGGGGAGGAGTGTACATATTGGGTGGTGGCAGGTAGCGGGTTTGGATGAGACCCCTTGTGTTTCAGTTTTTTAGTGGGAGGTTTATATTGTTTTGACTCTATTTCCCATTGGACAGGCTTTGGTATCATAGGTCAGCTTACAGGATCTTCTTGGTCAGCTTACAACCTTTTCTTCTTCCACACAAGTATAGGGGTCTTTTGGTACATTCTTTCATTTCTCACAAAGCATCAATTATAGTTTTCAGACACAAAGATTTATATGGTTCTCGACATCCAGCAGGAAGATCCCATCCCCTTGAGTCGATATTGTTAACCTCTGAATTTTCCTCCTTGGAGATCTAGAGGGTTAAGAGCCAACATACACTATTTGGGCTAGCATTCAAAGATTTTCCCATAGTTTTAGCACTTGTGTGAGCTAGAGGTTGGTTCCCATTAGAGACAGGTACAGGACTGGTGTAGTGGTTGTTTTTTCTTTAGAGAGAGAGTTACCACAGTTTCACATGGATTTGAGAGAGATGTCTATTTATAGCAGGTGACCCTACTATTTAGGAGACAGTGACCGAAGACTCATATCACAAGTTTGAGCATACAATATTGGTCCTTGCATGATTATGAGCCTGATGACACTTTTTCCGCGGATCATGCAGATACTTTCTATTTTTAGCAGGTTGAGCTTCAGGCCTCAGATCAAGATTTTGATTGTATAGTATTGATCCTTGAGACATTCTGAGTCTTTTGGAACTTTACCGGGATGACTTGTCAGTATTTCTATTTTTAGCAGGTAGAACATCTGGGCTCACATGTCAATTTTGATTGCGTATTTGGAATCCTCAAGGAAAATCGAATCCGGTGAGTATGATATCATTGACATGCATTGAGATTCTATTTTTTTAGCAGTGTTTATTTCTAGACATTTGACACACGACAGTGTTCTCCTAGTCATCCTGGACGTTTTTCACAGTTTCCTATTTTTGGAGCTGAACCCCTATTTTTAGCAATTTTTGTTTATAGCAGTGGTGGTCGCCTCCAAAGGTGACACATGGCATCCAAATCTCCCATTCTTCTTCATCTATTGCACCTCCTTCTTATATTTTAGGGCGCATTCCTCTTTGGCCATGATCCATGTACACTCTCCTCTCTCACATAAAAATGCTTCTATCTTACCATGCATTTAACCTTCCTCTTTTGGCTTTCACATGTGCCATTCTCCACCTCTTATCTCCTTCTATATTTGTTTTCTCAAGTGTTATCTTCCTCCCATGCGCCCCTCTCCCTATTATTTAGGGCGCATATCCCATTTTTCCCTCTTTTACCATGCCTCCACTCCCTTTGACTCTCACACGTGGGGTTTGACTCACTCTCCTCACTCCACTTATGCATATGTGGTTTCCACTCCTATTCATCCTTCATGTGTTTTACTCCCATTATTACCCTCTCATGCGCCCTCATGGTCCTCATTGGGAAGTGCACCATCCTCACCCTATATATTGGAGACTTGGCTACATTATTATGGTCAGATTTTTGCAGTAGCAACATTCACTTTCTCTCTCTTTTCTCATTCTCTCCTAAACTAGCTACTCTTTCTTTGTGCAAGGATAATCATTGTACCGGTTTTTGACTTGTCTATTGTGGCGCAATCAACCCTTTGGCTATGTTACCAAGATACGGATACGGATTCGCCAGATTTTTGAAAATCCAGGATCCGGATACTGCTGGGAAATGCCATGTACAAAAAATATAATAATATTTAAAAAAAAATTAAAAATATATTCAAAGTAAAGAATCATAACCATTCACGAATCACAACATTAGAACTAAGATCATTAGATAATTTGAAATTGTGTAGACCAAAATCATGATGCATCATCTCATATAAAAAGGGTAATAGTAAATACAAAATTGAGTGTCTCATCACAAAACACTCTACTAGTATGATAGTGTACAATAGGTCCTGTTGTCGCCCTTATGCACACTTACAAACATGAGCTAAGTCCGGCTCACTTAGTGTGCCCTCGGAGACACAATGTCTAAGCTCCTGCCCACACTGTCACCTTGGCAGGAACTTCTTCCGTCTAGGCTTACTCCTAGGGAAGCCAAGGGGGGTTGTCCCTAAGTTACTAAGTTAATTTTAATTACAGTTCTAGGAGTTAGTTTCAATTCGTTATAGGCCAAGGGGAAAACTAGCCTATATGACAAGCAGCAATGCAGGTGCAAGTCTAAGTCTAAATGTCAGGCTGCCCTTTCCCTAAGTCAACTAAGAACTAGTGCCTAAGGTTGGGCAATGGGGTCAACTATGTGTAAGGGTGGTTCGTTACAACAAGTTTAACAATTTAAATCAAATCAAACTACCCAAACCCCAAGATTAGAATTATACAAATGATAATACAATATTACAAAGTTTACAAGAGTTACAAGATATACAGATCAAGTACAAGATATACAAAAGATATTAACAAGTCACACCCTAGGGCCAAGCATGCCCCAAGTGGCACTTACTCCACTTGGACTGCCTTCACTGGCTACTAACCATGAAAAGCACTCAAGGATTAGATAAGTGATGCCTCCCCAAGTGGGATACTCAATCACTTACCGATCCACAC